>JARQOD010002450.1:37332-77716 GCA_033576555.1 Oophaga sylvatica
ATTTTTCTTACGCAACTATAGAACTTTTTTTTTTATTATTTATTTTTTCCGCCAAATAAATGGTTATTATGTTTTACCTAATTTGTGCCTCAAGAGATTAGAAAAAAATTCTGGGAAACATGCAATATTTATTTTCCTTTATTGTCAAGTTTTTCCACTGTATTGGAGCTTCCATAGGAGGCCCAGTTATAGGGGAAAATGGCCCCATGCTGTGCCCTAAATCACTGGCAGAGTTCATCTAGGTATACTAGAATTCAGCAGGTCTGCTGTACTAGTAGATCTCTTGTGGTCATGTGATCAATAGGTCCTACTGTAACGGGAGTGATGGAACCACTGTGCCGTGGTCCAAGAAGAGCATGGAGGGGCGTATCTAGTTAAACACCTGATTCTTCACTAGAGCCCCTGATGGTGGGGTTAGGCTTGGCTCCAAATGGACACCAGGTGCTACACCAGGACAGACCTCAGACACATGACAGCTGATCCCTAAGGGTCAGGAAGCTGGAACGGCCCAGAATGAGAGAACAGCTGGTACAGGCAAGCTCAGAAAAAACACAAAAACCCCAAGAACTGGCGGGAATGGCTGCTATACAGACAGGTACTGGCAAGTGCAGGCTGGTACGGCTGGTATACAGTTAGGCACTGGCAGGCGCAGGCTGGTATGGCTGGTTTACAGATAAGCACAGGTGTGTGCAGGACGGTACGGCTGAAATGCCAGTGAGCATGGCAGGTGCAGGCTTGTACGAATGGTATACAGGTGTGCACAGCAGGTGCAGGCTGGTATACAGGGGAGCATCGCAGGTGCAGGGTGGTATGGCTGGTATACAGATAAGCATGGCAGGTGCAGGCTGGTACGCATAGTATACAGGTGAGCACAGTAGGTGCAGGCTGGTATAAAGGTTGGCATGGTAGGTGGAGGCAGGTATGGCAAGTATAACTGGTATACAGGCATGCACAGGCTGGAACAGGCAGGTACAGGAAAGTACAGGCAGTTACGGTCAGGTACAGGCAGGTACTGGAAGACAAACTTAGAACAGGGGACCTGAGAGCTAGGACACATGCAACAAGTAGAGTACCTCCCAACAGGTGGAGATACCTTAAATAATAAGTGCCTCCCAGTCACTGGCTTGGGAGACTCTAGGATGGCGCGCGCTGTCCTTTTAAGAGGGAACTGCAGGGATCTGCGAGCTGTGAGAAAACCCTGGGTCACAACAGCAAGAGGAGGAAGTATGGGATGGAGGCCGCGGCAGTGAGTAAGTCAGCGTATCTGCCAAGGGAGGGAGGACACATGCAGAGACACCAGCACTACAACTACAAAAGTAGCAAGCGCTATTCAACTGGCAAAATAAAAGATGGAAGCAGTTATAAACTGCTTATGTCTTTTACGCAGAAGCTTTTCCAGCTAGGTAGAGGAATTAGGAGCTTTAACCCTATGTGTAAGTTTACAATAGTGTGGGGTTGAAGAACAGGACCAAGCGCTGTAAACTTGCTTGCTGTGAAATAAAAAATCTAGCCTATTTACAAATAGAAAAAAACATGGTAATCAAGTCAAGAATGGGTGTGCCCACCCTCATGACTTAATTTCCAGCTTCAGGCTTCTTTTTACCCAACTGTATGTTTTTACATGCACACTGTTTTAAAATAAAGCTTAGCTGCTTGTAATAATGTGGTTTTCACATTGTTTTATATTCCCTTTATTTCAAAATTAATGTATATATAACACGCCAAGCTTCATGCTTCTTAGATTGTTGACATATCAAGGTTAACACACCCAACCTACAACATACGTTATCTACATGAGTAGATTATGTAATGTGCAAATACAGTAATTTATCATTCTGCAACCTGTGTCATTCCTGCTGTTGGAAAACTGCAATCTCCAGCCATACTTGCCAAATCGCATGAAAGTCCAGAAGACATTTTGGAAGACCTCTCAGGATCTCTGGATAGCTGGCAAATTAGTTTATTTTGGACTATCAACTGTATGAGATGGAAAGTGGGGCATAACTTTAATGGATGCAGGGATTGAAATTCTACCAGGACCCCAGAGTCTAGGTGGCCCAAAAGGTCCTTTTGGCCCCTATGAAACAACTATTAATGTTGAAGAACTGTGATAGTTGGGGGCCCTTTTGGAGATTTTGCATTGGGACCCTTGAACTTCAAGTTATGCCACTGAGTGGAACGGTCCTGAAAAGTCACATAGCTACATCTGAATATTTTATGTATCACAGTGTGTGCACCTGTGGAATGTATATCTTACGAGACTTTGTAAATTTGGCAAGTATACATATTGCATGCTTTGAGAGGAACGGGCTATACTCTAAGGACTGTTCCTAGCCTTACAGACCTTGAGTATTACACAGTCAATTACCTAATTTACAAAAATTGGCAAGTGTTTCAGGGATGCTACAAGTGTCCAGTCCTTGAGTCTCTTCTAGACAACTGCCTAAAAACCATCCCAATAAGTAACACTACTAATTGGGGATGTGATTGTAAGGAGATGAACAGAAGCAGTGTTGCCGGTACGAGAAACACTCTGGGGCCATCATCACTGTTGCAGGGGGATGTATTATGAATGTGCTGGAGATGGGGAGATGGTTTCTGAGCAGAGGCTCCCTCTGGTGGTTGCAGACAGTACTGAACCTCACAGCGAGGAATGGCAATCTGGGATCACGGACTGGACTGATATAAGGGAGGTTCCCTCCCATGATGGTCGCCGGTGATCAATTGTTCTTGTCTCAATTGTGGTTCCTGGTTCATTTGGAAGTTTTCTGAGTCTTACCTGCATCATCTGCTTTCAGATAAGATATTTTCTGCTTTTATTTTTGTGCTTGCTTTTTGCATAGTTCCCTGCACTTCTGTGGAGGTCAGCCGGGTCCCCTCCTGGGGGCCTGTGCTCCTCTCAGTTTATCTGAAGCCACTGTTATTTGTTCATTTGCTTTTTCCTGTTTTTTCAGTGGCTTCGGCTTAGTTTTGTTACACCAGAGATCTGATTTAGGTGGTAAGGATCGTGTGATCTCAGGTGTTTTTGCAATCAGAAGAGTTTGTATTTTTTAGGGTGTTTTTGGATTGCAGTGAGAATCCTTTTCTGTACTTTTCTGTCTAGACAGATTGGGCCCCAGCGTTTGCTCATTCTATTTTCTGTCTGTGTCCGTGCTTCTTCTTGTCTAACCGCCATTACATGTTTGGGGGCTTCCTATTTTCTTTGGGGATCTGCTCCGGGGCAGATAGTGTTAGGGGTCGAGTTCTCGCTTCTACACAAGGGGAATTTCGAACCATCCCGGCTGCGGTCTCCCATTCGTCTCCGGCGCAGTGGACTCTGCTCAGCTTAGACGTCGGTCCCAGCGTCTCGCCCAGTCTAACAGTGTGCAGAGGATTACTGCTGCATCTCCAGGCTCTGCTATTGTGGCCAGTACTGGTTAGCGGCGAGCAGACGTCTTTAGGACAAAGTCCTTGTTTTCCCCTTCTGAGCATGCCCAGGGTGAGATCTCTCATTGGAGATCAGGGGTCACATGCTCAGGTACTGCAGCAGGTCCTATTGGTCCGCCAGGAAGGTCCTGTGACTACTGGTGTTCTGGAACAGTTTCATTGGTCCTTGTTTCTGGCAGGTCCTGTAGCTGTTACTATAAAAGAGTGGCATGGCTGGGCCGCCATGCGCTAGTGTCAACCATTATATGCTTAGCGCCAGTGTGGTCATGCGTGTGTGTGTGGTTAGGGCCCGGCTGAAATAAGCCCCTAGAATACCGACTTAATCGGTGAGGAGTTTGGTATGCTAGCTGGTCAGGGTCAGTGTCCTAGATGCCCTAGATTACCGGCATAACCGGTGAGGAGTTTGATTGCCGTATTCACGGTCTGGCGTTCAGACGCCATAGATTGCGGGTGACTCCCGCGAGGACATTAGCGCATGATCACGTTCTATGTTCGCTTAGCAGTTAACTGTGTACCTGGGTGCCTGACAGGACACAGAAGTTTGTCTCAGCAGCTCTGTAACGTAACAGGGTTCGCTTTCAACGCTAGACAGCGCCCTAGCGTGTTTATTTTGCGACTCTGTTGTGTTAAGTGAGTTCGCACACCTCGCCATATAGCGCTGCGGCACTCCTAGCGGCTCTGTGGATTAACCGAGTTCGCACATATTGCCACAGCGCTTTACGGCGTTTATTTTGGCGACTCTGCGGGATAACAGAGTTCGCTTCTTGCACCATTTTACTAGCAGCAGGCTCCGCCTACACGGTGGACCCTGGGCTGCGAACGCACCTCTCCACATCATATATTTGGTGCGTTCCGCAGACCCTAACAGATAGCTTTCCTCTTTCTGCCTTTAGGTGTAGTTATCTCTCAGGCTGTGATGAGGCGTCTAGGATCAACGTAGGAACGCTCCACGGCTATCTCTAGTTGTGTGGTTAGTTCAGGTTACTGTAATCCAATAGGTTCCAGCCTCTCTGGTGTATTACTGTTTTTGCTTTTTCTCCTCAGCTACCTAAACATAACAGGGATGACTTGTCTGGGTGGGGAAAGCCTGAACACCTGACCGCAGAGGGCAGGGGCAACATAAAAGGGGCTGAGCGCGGGAAAGACTTGGCAGAAGGTAACTACACAACAGGAAGAAGGTTGACTCCCTCTCCTCAACTACCGCCACTGACGCCAGCCCTTTACAGACTTTCCGACTCCCAATCCCGTTACGGAGTGCCCCCATAACGGGTAGTGCAGCAGACGTACCTTTGTTTCCTGAACTTTGTGACTCCGTGCGAGGCCTCGTCACCCCTGCAGCCTGAACAGAATTGTGCTCCTGGTGTACCGCCGACTCCTGGAGGAGTCAGCAAAAAGAACTGTGCCCACGCTTCAGCAGACCCAAAAGCAACGGACTCAAAATCAATGGATCCGCATACTTCGGCACGGTCAGGAGACAGTGCATCTCGTTTCTACACAGCAGAATCAGAGTCTTTGTACACAGATTGCGACGCCGTCGGGAGCTGTTTCAACTGCTCCCCAACAAGGACTCTAATCGATAAGTATTTACCTTCTTCATTTTTCCCCTTATTGTGGAGGTTTCTTTTCATTTGTGTCCCGCAATTCCCTAAGTAAATTCCTGTTAACCCCTTCTCCGTCTCCTACTGTCTACTGCATCCGACGAACCTTTACACAATCATCTTCAACAACCAGGTAATCTCATTAATTGCACAAATTGTGGGATTACTTTTCAATAGAAATGTGTGACTTAATCAAAGAGATAAGGTCCAATTCTTTAATCTGTAAATAAAATCAATGCTTCTGCAAAGGTCTAAGTTGAAGCAAAGTTTGTAAATTTTTTGATGTACTCGTCAGCGCTTAGAGAAGTTGAGTTAATTGAATGAAGTCAAAATTACTACCCGGCTAATCCTCTAGATGGACAGTAGACACATGGTTAGATCGAGAGGAACATTTACAAATAGATTTCACTTTGAGAATCGGCCAAGTCACATAAGCTCCAACAGTTTCAATCCCTTAAGGAACACAAAGCTGAAATAAAAAAATATATATATATTAGCTTCAATTTGAAGAGAGCAATACTGGGTTAGCCCTTGGAATTTTCATCTCGATGGTTGCGTCCAGGAGACAAAATCCCACCAGGCTTACAATAACAATTCTTATCAAAGAACATGTTCATTGCCCTCACAAGCCTGGCAGCGAGAGGCTATTTTTTCCATAATTAAGTATAATACGGATGGAATGAGAAGTCAGTTTAGAGATTGGCAATGGGCTGTTTATCCAGCAAGATGTTTTGGAAACTTGGCTAGAAGTTGATTTTTGGCTACAGAAAATTCATTTGTCCATAGACCACTCCACTTCATAAATCCTTTCGATGATTAAATCTTCATATTTGGAGTTGCTGTATTCATCCTTTAGGCTAGCAGTAGGGGTCTTGTTTTAGAGAGAGGGAAACTTTTTAGATGGATTTCATTTTCTTTCGGCAGTCACATAAGCTTCGCAAATACAAGACCTGCTTTCTCATTTATGGTCAGTGAATTTCATTTCCTCTTAAGGCTGAGAAATGGCATCAGAAAAGACGGGAGATTCCTGGATCATATAGACAGAAAACAGAGGAGAGCGTTGTCACAAATCAAATCTGTTTTTTTTTATGCAGGGAAAATCACCAAACCGAAAAAGGATGGTAGAACAAAATAGATATCTGTTCTAAACTACATCCTCTATATTAGGGCAAAATGCAAACTCATGCTCCGAGTGTATATATTATGCACAAAATTTCTAACATTTTTCATATAGCTCCCTATACAGTAAAATGGAGTCTAAAAAAAGATGGGCTGCATTAAAGGGAATCTGTCACTCCATTTTAGCCATATCAACTAAAGATATGACTGAATAGTGCATCCCATAAGCAAGCTATCGGTAGGTGTCATATATCCTGATATCCCCGTTTTGATAGCAAAATACCTTAGTAAAGTCGGGATTCTTTTCTGTAAATCAGGGCAGTCAGGTCCGGAGGGCGGCGTTTCACTCCTCTCCCCCCCCACTCCTCGGCATGTCTTGCGTATCGCCGTCTGTGAATAGCACAGACGGCGTTCTGCTTACCGCCATTGCGCTTTTCAAATTCCCCTCGCGCCTGCGCAGTGTGCTTTGCCCAACAGTGGGCAAAGCATAAAATCATTACAGCACATGCGCAACTATTGTCATTTACTTTCCCTGCCCCGGAAGTCGTCCAAGGCAAGCAGTCATTTCCAGGGAAAGGAAAGAGTTGCGCATGCGTTGTAATGATTTTATGCTTTGCCCACTGTTGGGCAAAGCACACTGCGCAGGTGCAGGGGAATTTGAAAAGCGCAATGGCGGGAAGCAGAACGCCGTCTGTGCTATTCACAGACGGCGATACGCAAGACATGCCGAGGAGCGGGGGGGGGGGAGAGGAGAGAAAACGGCGCCCTCTGGACCGGACCGCCCTGATTTACAGAAAAGAATTCCGACTTTACTAAGGTATTTTGCTATCAAAACGGGGGTATCTGGATATATGATACCTACCGATAGCTTGCTTATGGGACGCACTATTCAGTCATATCTTTAGTTGATATGGCTAAAATGGAGTGACAGATTCCTTTAAAGTAACACTTCAATAAGCCATCAAGCTGCATTCCAAATTAGGCAGTAATGTAAAAAATGACAATGACAAGATAAAAAGGGTTTAATAAGAGTGGGAAGGATGTAAGACAGTGTAATAAATAAGTTCAGATATACAAAGAGCACTGTGCATGGTAATTCATAAATATATATATAATAAATATATATATATATATATATATATATATATATATATATTATATGCTGTAGATAATATGTGTGTACTGACAAAGAAAATAATATAATCAATATGAATAATTATTGTACAGTGCCAAAACAGTTTTAAAGTCCCATCATAGGGAGCTGGGAAGTATCAATGAACCCCTAAGAGGGCTAAATGCATGATACTGACCAGAGATCCATAAGCCAGACAGCTCAGGGAGGCCAATCAGCTCAGGTGTGGGTAGTGAATGATCTGAACAGAAATCTGTCACACTTGGGACTTTTATAACCTATTAATATGGGCATTCAGTTGATACAATGGTAAAAACAGTCATACCTGCTGTATGCCTCATATCAGCAGTATTCTTGTGGAGAAATGATCTTTTATTCCGTTATGGTAATGAGTTCTTCCAGGCTCTGGGGTGTGCAATGCCTGGAAGAAAACTCTGCTCCCAGTCTTCATATCATATCAGCCCTCTCCCATCAGTACCCACACACTATGACGCTCTCTTATACAGTATAATGACACCCACACTGTATAGTACCCCCACACAGTACTGAACCCTTAGTAGCCCCAGGCTGTTTTATGGCCCCCACACTGTATAATGATTCCCATACTGTATAAAGACCCAGCCTTAGCTCCCACACTGATGATCGTATGATCACCTCCCTCATTGTATGACACTGTAAGGTTCTATGTATATATTCCTGAAACTCAGTTTGTTCGTCAGCCATTTTACTTTCTGTCTTGCTGCAGCTATCTTGCCCTCAGTCAAAATGGAGTTTCCAGCTTGCATGTTCCCGCCCTGATTCTCTCCTTTGCTTCTTAAGCAGCCACAGCTGAGCAATCAGTGCTTCAGAATCTAGCCTGCAGTGAACCTGTGACTTGACTCCTGTAAGCCTTGGACCTTGTACTCCAGCTATTCCTACTGAGGAACTCTGAAGCACTTGTGGACTCTGAACCCTGCTCTTTGAAAGACCCACGTTTGCATGGACTTACGGTAACAGAGAAGAAGATCCTGAATCTGTATTGGAGAGTGATTGCTGAGCTTGGATTACTCTGGCCTGCTGTGTCTCCTGTTTCTGTGTCTGCAAACTGTGTGACTATTTCTGCCAACTTGTATGAAGTAATACAGGACTTTTCTATATCAAACCTGTGACTCCTGTGTTTTCATCGCACCCAAGCACAAGACGCTATATGAACTGTACTACATACATTACAAGATTCTGAAGCCAAAACGTTAGTGTCTGCTGGGTCTGGAAGGCTGTGTCTGCTGTACTGTGGATATCAGACGTCCGGTTGTACTTTCTGTGATGACAGTGGTTGTGACTTCTCACAACCATTCCAGTAATCCTGTCTTAAAAGATCTGGAAAATGGAGGCCCGCATAAAGGAACTTTGCGGAGTGACTGATAATATCCTTGCAGATTTGCAGAATATAAAGACCCGTTTTACAAATCTACAGGACCTCAATAATCACAATTTGCAAGTGGTTGGACAGACTACCCAGGATTTGCGAGCCAGGATTGAGGTTCTAGAGGGGCGAGTCCAGGCTCCTGCCGTAGCCCCGAGTGCTGGGATTCCCAAGTTGCCCCCTTTTCGTTTTGGCGGTGAACGTGAGAAATTCAGGGGATTTATTAATCAATGCAATCTTTTTTTTTCTGCACATGCTTCACAATTTCCCACTGAACGATCTAAGGTGCTTACTATAATTATGTTGCTTACCAACAAGGCTTTAATGTGGGCAAACCCTCTGATTGAGACTGAGGATGATTGTTTGAATCACCTTGATGATTTTATTTCAGTCATGGGGCAGGTGTTTGATGACCCCAATCGAGGTGCAACAGCTGAAGCAGCCATGTTAGCTTTGCGCCAAGGTAAGCACTCGGTAGCTGAATATGCCTTGGATTTCAGGAGATGGGCCCTTGATACCACTGGGACAGTTCCGCCAAAAAATCTATTTTTCGAAAGGGGTTATCTCCACTGATTAAGGATGAACTTGCTCGTGCCGACCCTCCCACTGCGTTAGGTGACTTTATTAACTACTGCATCCGTATTGATACTCGTCTGACTGAACGCAGGCAAGAGAGATGGTTCGAAAGCAATCGTACTAACCTTTTCCTACCTTCCTCTCCAGCTAAGGAACCTTTGAGTAGGATTACACGGGAACCTGAACCTGAACCCATGCAGGTAGACTCTTTACAACGACGGGTTAGTGATGCACGCAAGGAACATCGTTTTAAGGAGAATCTATGTTTCTATTGTGGTAAGTCAGGGCACTTCATTATAAACTGCCCCAGCCGTTCTCGTAAGACTACTGCAGCACTCATTCATTGTGAGTGTTGCGAGAGGGGATCTGTCAGGTCCGAGCCTCAGGCTCCAGAGAGATCTGCAGCAACAGATCTTGATTTTCTCGGACTTAAACTCCGTTACCTCTGAGGACGTTGACTGTGTAAACGCTGCCATTTTTCAAGTTTCCTCAGCGGTGTCCCAGCTGAGTTGTAAGAAAAACAATTCTCATTGCTTTCTTTCCATCAAACTCTGGGTTGACTCAGCTTGGGTGTCTAGCTCTGCTATGATCGACTCAGGGGCAAGTGGAAATTTTATGGATGTCTCCTTTGCTCTGAAACAGGGAATACGTTCAGTGAAGAAGGCTACTCCAGTACAGATGGAAACTGTGGATGGCTCCCTGCTGACCTCTGGACCAGTGGATCAGGAAACAGAGCCTTTGAGGGTTCTTATGGGTAAAGATCATCAAGAGAAACTGTCCTTTATGCTTATCTCTTCTCCCCACTTTCCCATTATTCTAGGGCTACCATGGCTGCAGGCTCAGAATCCTACCATTAACTGGGAGACCAAGGAATTACACTTTCCAGAGAAACAGATGAGTCCAAAAGTTTCAGCTTGCTCTGTTCCTAAAGGAATCATGTCAGTCCCTGAACTACCAGCTGTATACCAGGACTATGTGGATTTATGTGACAAGAAGAACGCTGACCAGCTTCCTCCTCACCGTCCATATGATTGTCCAATTGAATTATTGCCTGGAGCAGAGATACCTTTTGGTAAGATCTACCCCCTGGCGGGGCCCGAGCTAAAGGCTTTAAAGGATTACATAGATGAAAATCTAGCCAAGGGCTTCATACGCCCCTCTTCATCTCCTGCAGGTGCACCCATCTTCTTTGTAAAGAAGAAAGATGGATCTCTGAGACCATGCGTAGACTATAGGGAACTCAATAAGGTTACTATTAGAAACCGTTATCCATTGCCTTTAATCCCTGAGTTATTGGAGAGAGTGCGACATGCCAAAATTTTTTCTAAACTAGATCTTCGTGGGGCCTATAACTTAGTCCGTATTAGACCTGGGGATGAATGGAAGACTGCATTCAGGTCACGCTATGGACACTTTGAATATCTAGTTATGCCTTTTGGTCTGAGTACCGCCCCAGCCACTTTCCAACACTTGGTGAATGACATCTTCAGGGATCTCCTAGATACATTCGTGGTAATTTATTTGGATGATATTCTAATTTTTTCTAACTCCACAGAGGAACATCATGGACATGTGAGAATGGTCTTGGAACGTCTAAGACAAAATCATCTTTACATCAAACTTGAAAAGTGTGAATTCCATAGGACGAAATTCAATTTCTGGGGTATGTACTGTCTACACAAGGAATTAGTATGGATGGAAGCAAAACCCAAGCCATCAAGGATTGGCCAAGTCCTAGAAATGTGAAGGAGGTACAGCGCTTCATCGGGTTTGCCAACTTCTATAGACGTTTCATTAGAAATTTCTCTGAGGTAGTGTCACCTATCACTCAACTTACCCGGAAAGAGTCTAGGTTTTCCTGGACTCCCCAAGCCCAGGAAGCATTTTCCCGTCTAAAAGATAAATTTACCACTGCACCTATCCTAGTACATCCCAACCCCGAGCTTGCCTTCATAATAGAGGTGGATGCTTCAGACTGTGCCGTTGGAGCTATACTCTCTCAGAGAACAGGTGAGAAGAATGTCTTGCATCCCTGTGCCTTCTTTTCCCAGCAGTTGTCTTCGGCTGAGAGGAACTACGATGTGGGCAATAGAGAGTTGTTGGCCATTATTGCCGCCTTCAAAGAATGGAGACACCTTCTTCAGGGAGCTGCACAGCAAATAGTCGTCCTGACAGACCATCGTAACCTTGAGTTTATCAGGTCGGCTAAGTGCCTGACTCCTCGCCAGGCTCGCTGGAATCTTTTCTTAAACCAATTTAATTTTATCATCTCTTATAGACCAGGATCGCGCAATGGAAAGGCTGATGCACTCTTAGGATTTACTCAGCAGAGACACGTCCAATTACTCCTCCTAAGACTATTCTTCCTGACTCTAGATTCCTAGGAGTAATTCATAATCAAGACCTACTTAAGGACATCAAGGAAGCATACCATGCGGATTCCTTTTTGGCACAACCCCCAAGGGACGTAAGTCTTGTCTTTAAGAATGGTGTGTGGATTCAGGGACAACGTCTGTATATTCCTGAAACAGTCAGATTAAGAGTATTGCAACTCATTCACGATTCCAAGATAGTTGGGCATAGAGGAATTCTAAAGACACAGGAATTTCTTTCTCGTTTCTTTTGGTGGCCCACTTGCAGGAAGGATGTTTTGAATTATGTCACTTCATGTGAGGTCTGTGCAAGATGCAAAACACCTTGCTCCTCACCAACTGGTCTGTTACAGCCTCTTCCCACCCCGTCCCGCCCGTGGGGATCCATTTCTATGGACTTCATTGTGGAGTTACCAACCTCTCAGGGGAAGAACACCATTCTAGTGGTGGTTGACCGTCTAACAAAGGCAGCTCATTTTATCCCTTGTGTCGGCTTACCCACTGCAAAACAGACATCAGATTTGATGATTAAAGATGTGTTTCGCTTACATGGAGTACCGGATGAGGTTATTTCGGATCGAGGGGTGCAATTCACTTCTAGGTTTTGGCAAAATTTCTGTGCAGCATTGGACATTAAAGTAAACCTTTCTTCTGCTTTTCATCCCCAGACTAATGGACAGACCGAACGAACCAATCAAACCCTGGAGCAGTATCTCCGCTGCTTTATCTGCCACCTACAGGATGATTGGGTGGATCTACTTCCATTAGCTGAGTTCTCGTATAACAACTCTCAGAGTGCCTCCACTAAACAGTCTCCTTTTTACTCTAATCTAGGTTATCATCCTAACATTCTACCGCGATTTCCCATAGAAACGCCTTTACCAGCAGTGGCTGAAAGAATCACGTCTTTACAGAAGAATATGGATCTTCTAAAGGAAAATCTGGAATCGGCTCAAGAAAGGTACAAGAAAGCAGCAGATAAATTTCGTAAACCTGCACCAGCTTTCAAGGTAGGAGACTTGGTCTGGCTGTCAACCAGAAATCTTAAGTTAAGGATTCCATCGTCTAAGTTGGGACATAAGTACATTGGACCCTATAAAATCAGTAAAATTATAAGTGCCGTTGCTTGTCGTCTTCAACTGCCCAGAACTATGAGAATCCACCCTATCTTTCATGTATCCCTACTAAAGGCTGCGACACCCAATACGTTTCCTGGACGTTCCTCTCCTTGCCCTGACCCAGTGCTAGTCGATGGTCAGGAAGAATTTGTGGTGGAAAGGATTTTAGATTCCAGGTTGTATAGAAATCAGTTACAATATCTGATTAAATGGCAGGGCTACCCAGTGGAGGACAACTCATGGGAACCGGTCAATAACGTTAATGCTCCTCGCTTGCTCCGTCAGTTTCATCAGAGGTACCCACACAAGCCTGGTCTGAGGTCATCCGGAGGTTGTCCTTAAGGGGGGAGTAATGTAAGGTTCTATGTATATATTCCTGAAACTCAGTTTGTTCGTCAGCCATTTTACTTTCTGTCTTGCTGCAGCTATCTTGCCCTCAGTCAAAATGGAGTTTCCAGCTTGCATGTTCCCGCCCTGATTCTCTCCTTTGCTTCTTAAGCAGCCACAGCTGAGCAATCAGTGCTTCAGAATCTAGCCTGCAGTGAACCTGTGACTTGACTCCTGTAAGCCTTGGACCTTGTACTCCAGCTATTCCTACTGAGGAACTCTGAAGCACTTGTGGACTCTGAACCCTGCTCTTTGAAAGACCCACGTTTGCATGGACTTACGGTAACAGAGAAGAAGATCCTGAATCTGTATTGGAGAGTGATTGCTGAGCTTGGATTACTCTGGCCTGCTGTGTCTCCTGTTTCTGTGTCTGCAAACTGTGTGACTATTTCTGCCAACTTGTATGAAGTAATACAGGACTTTTCTATATCAAACCTGTGACTACTGTGTTTTCATCGCATCCAAGCACAAGACGCTATATGAACTGTACTACATACATTACAGACACCCCCCTCACTGTAATCTCCACATTATATAATGGCCCCCTAAATAGCCACCATACAGCATAATGCACTCTCCATAGTTCTCCATACAGTATAATGTACTTCTCATAGTCCTCTATACATTATAATGCACACCCCCAAGACCTATATATAGTATAATGCACTCCTCATAGGCCTCCATACAATATAATGCATTCCTCATAGGCCTCCATATATTATAATGCACTCCCCATAGTCCTCAGTATAGTATAATGCACTCACCATAAGCTTCCAAATAGTATAATGCACTCCCCATAAGCTTCCATACAGTATAATGCACTCTCATAGTCCTCAATAATGTATAATACACAGCCCATAGTCCTCCATACAGTATAATGCACTTCTCATAGTCCTCTATACATTATAATGCCCACCCCATAGGCTTATATATAGTATAATGCACTCCTCATAGGCCTCCATACAATATAAGGAATTCCCCATAAGCCTCCATACAGTATAATGCACTCCCCATAGTCCTCAGTATAGTATAATCACTCCCCATAGTCCTCCGTACAGTATAATGCACTCCTCATAGTCTTTCCTAAGGATAATGCATCCTCATAGGTTTCCATAAAGATAATGCATTTCATAGGCCTCTATATATAAATCACTTTCATAGTCCTCCATATAGTAAATCACCCATAGTCCTCACATATAATGCAATGTTCCTCAAAGAGTATCTCGCCATATAGTGTAATGCACTCCCCATAGGCCTCCATATAGTATAATGCACCCTATAGTCTTCAATATAGTATAATACACTCCCCATAGTCACCAATATAGTATAAGACACTCCATATAGTCCTCCATATAATATAATGCCCTCCCCATAGTCCTCAATATAGTATAATGTACCCCCATAGGCCCCTGTTAAGTATAATTCAGTCCCCATAGGCCTCTATATAGTATAATGAACTTCCCATAGTCCTAAACATAGTATAATGCACTCCCAATAGGCCCCTAAATAGTATAATGCACTACCCACAGTCCCCTATGTAGTAAAATAAACTCCCCATAGTCCTCAATATAGTATAATGCACTCACAGTAGTCCTCAATATATTATAATGTACCCCATAGTCCTCAATATATTATAATGCAATCCGTAGTCTTCCATGTAGTATAATGAACTCTCCATAGTCCATATAGTATTCAGCATTTCCCATAGTCCGTCATACAGTATAATGCACTGCATATAGTCCCCCATACAGTAAAATTGCACTCCCATAGTCCTCCATACAGTACAATTCACTCCCCATTGGCCTCTATATAGTATAATACACTCTATATAATATATAGTAGTCCCCATAGGACACTATATTGTATAACAAACTCTTCATATTCCTTTGTCCTCTATACATTATAATGCACTCCCCATAGTCCTCAATATAGTATAATGTACCCCGCATAGTCCTCCATATTAGTATAATGCACTAATCTCAGGCTTTCATATAGTATATTTCACTAACCACAGACCTTTATACCATAGGCCTCAATACAGTATAATGCACTCCCCATAGACATCTATAAAATATAATGCTCTCCCTTTAGGCCTCTATAAAGTATAATGCAGTCCCCATAGGCCTCTAAATAGTATTATGAACTCCATATAGTCCTTCATACAGTAAAATGCACTCCCATAGTCCGCCACACAGTATATTGCACTCCCCATAGGCCTCCATATGGTATACTGCACTCCCTATAGTCCACCATACAGTATAATGCACTTCCCATAGTCCTCTATACGGTATAATACTGTCCTCACAGGCTTCCATATAATATAATGCACTCCCTATAGTCCACCATACAGTATAATGCACTCCCCATAGTCCTGTATACAGTATATTGCACTCCCATAGGCCTTCATACAGTATAATGCACTCCCTATAGTCCACTATACCATATAACGCACTCCCTATAGTCCACCATACAGTGTAATGCACTCCCCATAACCTCTATACAGTATATTGCACTCCCCATAGGCTTCCATACAGTATAATGCACTCCCTATAGTCCACATACAGGATAATGCACTCCCATAGTCCTCTATACAGTATGATGCACTTACCATAGGCATCCATATAGTATAATGCACTCCCCATAGAGATCTATAAAATATAATGCTCCCCCTATAGTCCTCTATAAAGTATAATTCAGTCCCCATAGGCCTTTATATAGTATAATGCACTCCTCATAGGCATCTATACAGTATAATGCACAGCCCATAGGACTCCATATAGCATAATGTACCCTATTGGCCTCAATGCAGTATTAATTCACTCCCCACTGGTCTCCATATTGTATAATGCACTCCTCATAGGCCTACATATAGTATACTGCACAACATAGTCCGCAATACTGTATAATTCACTCTCCATTGTCCTCCACATAGTATAATGCAACCCCATAGTCCTCAATATAGTATAATGCACTCCCACAGGTCTCTATACAGGATAATGCACTTCCTATAGGTCTCTATATAGTATAATGAACTCCCTATGTAGTATACTCCTCCATATAGTACAGGGTGGGCCATTTATATGGATACACCTAAATAAAATGGGAATGGTTGGTGATATCAACTTCCTGTTTGTGGCACATTAGTATATGGGAAAACTTTTCAAGATGGGTGCGACCATGGCGGCCATTTTGAATTTGGCCATTTTGGATCCAACTTTATTTTTTTCAATGAGAAGAGGGTCATGTGACACATGAAACTTATTTAGAATTTCACAAGAAAAACAGTGGTGTGCTTGGTTTTAATGTAACTTTATTCGTTCATGAGTTATTTACAAGTCTATGACCACTTATAAAATGTGTTCAAAGTTCTGCCCATTGTGTTGGATTGTCAATGCAACCCTCATCTCCCACTCTTGACACATCGATAGCAACACAGCAGAAGAAATGCTAGCACAGGCTTCCAGTATCCGTTGTTTCAGATGCGGCACATCTCGTATCTGAAGGCAAATGTCTATGCACCGGAAATAAGGCTGTCAATCAGAATGACATTGGAAATCCCGGCCTGTCAACAGAGCGGAGTGGAAAATCAACATGGCGTCAGCAGAGGCAGCTGAATCCCCGTCAGTAGTGGTCTGTGACCATTCTGTGACAGGGAAGAACAGCGCCGTGCACAACAGGCAGATAGTTAGCATTTTTGGTTTTTCATAAAGTTGCGGAGATGTGTAGCCCAGCTGCGCTTGGAGCCACATGTTCCCAGGAGGATGCACCGAAGGTAAACCCACATACACTGATATTCATTCACACCTTCACTATTTCCTGGAGCCACCAGAGGGAGCCCTTGAAGAGTATTATATATATATAAGGGTAGTGGAGGACAGCAGTCAGTCTACCTCAGGGTGAGGCAGATTAGATTTGATTAGAGGAGATGAGCTGAGAGGGAGAGTTACCTCAGATCTCAGATTACCTCAGAAAGAACGTTGAAAGACTGTTAGTTTCCTTAGAGTGTGGAAAGTTAGCTCAAAGAAGTGTGCATAGATCAGTTAGATGGAAGGTCCTGATAGCTGCTTCAGACTGAGCATTGAAGGAGAAGAAGGAAAGGGAACAGCAGTTACTGAAAGACTGAAGACTACAGATTTGAACTTAGTTTATTGTGTGGAGTCCAGTAATAGTGGAGGAAGATAGCCACTTCAGCCTGGTCAGAACTGAGTCAACTGAGTGTAGTTTCAGCGAGCAAGCGTGCCGACGCTTTGAGAGCGGTGAAGAGAAGGAAGAATCAGCTATCTACTGCTAGTGTGCTTATGTTAAGGGTCGGAGTAGGACGAAAGGCGAGTGGAAGAAAAGAGAGAGTAGCGGAGGTTGAAACAGCATTGATAGCTTACCTCTACTCTGAACAACCGGACACCGGGTCCGAGCTTGCTAGCATCTACACGACTAGTAGGAGATACCGGAGACCCTGTGGGACTTCAAGTCGCAGGGGCCCAGCAGTGCTGATATGTAACCGAGGTCAGGAAGACGGGGGTCTAGCAGGACGCTGCATACAGAGACACTGTTCTATCCAAGAGAAGGCCTCACCACAAAGTCAGCCGGGTGTATACGAGAAGACAGAGTTAGACTTCGTTTCATACAGGTCAGAAACTCACACAACAGGAGTAAGGAGGCCCTACACCTACTCAGTGGGATTACTGGACGTGCATCCTCCACCCTGCCAGCTTCCCGGGACGTGCCTGCAACTACCATCAGTAAAGGTACAGAAAGAGACTTTCGTGTGTGTGTCTGCCTTATTGCTCCTGCACCCCAACACCGCTATATACCCTGAGGGATCCAGTCTTGCCTGTGGAAGACTTAACACCTTGCTGCCCAGTAACAACCCCTCAGAGGATCTACCCTGCAGCGCTGGTCACCCTGACCAGGTACCACAGGTGGCGTCACGAACAAACTGTAAATACTTTATTCCCCTGTAAATATCCCCCTTTTATTGAGGTGAGCCCCAGGGCCACGGACCGAGCTGTGCTACCCGTGACATCCCCCATTGAAGTGAATGGGCTCGGTGCCGAGTACCCCACAGGCCCTGGCTGAGCGACTCAGATATACCGTTTAACATCTGCTTTTGAATTTATGGACTATAGTAACAGGATGACATACAGCGGCGACGAAAAGTTTTCCTTTTTTTTTTTAAAGTGTGCATACTGCTGTCTGGTTGTGATACCAATTTTCCTGGTGATGAATTTATCATCATGTAAGACCTTAATTTTAACCAAAATGCTTTAGAATATAGAAATGGTCATTTAGTTAAAGAAAACTGACTGCCACAATATTTGTATCTACTATTTATTGATCACAACGTGGAGAGTAATTCATTTCTACAATGCCATAACATAGTATTTTGCAGCATAATCTCTTGCTTTAATTACGGCACCACACCGAGGGGGCATTGAAGCCACCAGGTAATTCAAGACATCCTGAGGGATCTTTCTCCATTCCATTTGCAAATCTGCAAACAATTTCATCTTTATTGCTATGTGTACGGGCCCCAACTCGTCACCCTAACTCATCCCAAAGGTGCTCTATAGGGTGTAAGTCAGGTGACTGGCTTGGTTATTACCAACATTTTCCTTTGCTAGCCAATTTTTTACTAAATTGGATATGTGTCTAGGATCATTGTCTTGCTGAAATTTCCAGACCCTGCCTACTTTGGTTTTACCATGTGACAGTGTGTGGCCCAGCTGCGCTTGGTACACATGTTCCCAGGAGAATGCACAGAAAGGTAATTACAAAAACCTGATATTCATTCACACTCACACTTCCCAGTATTGCCACCAGAGGGAACCTTAGACTATTTAAGGGTGTGGGAGACGTAGCAGTAGCCAGTCTGAGCCAGCCTTGGTGTGATTCAGGAGTGAGTCATACTAGCCAGACAGACGGAGATTTCCTGTCAGATGAGACAGAGGAGGAAAGATTGAAAGCTGTTACCTCAGAACAGACGGACTGTAGTTCCAAAGAACGTGGAAAGTGACTCTCGGAGCGGGCTTGTAATCAGTCTGACGGAAGGTCCTGAAAGCTGCTCTGGACAGAGTCTATGAAGGAAAAGAAGGAAGGGGACTACAGTTATTATAACCTCGAGTTAACTGAGAAACGGTCAGTGAGCTGTGGAAGGAAGGAAGCTGACGACTACACCTACTGCTACCCGTGCTTATGTTAAGGGTGTGAGTAGGGCGACGGGCGAGTGGTGAAAAGAAGACGAGAGAGTGACATAGGTGACATAGCACCTCCACTTTGTTATCCGGTTGCCGGGTCCGAAGCCTTGCTAGAACCTTCACGACTAGTGGGAGAAAACCGGAATCCCTGCTGGACTTCAGGTCGCAGAGGGTAGCCCTATAGTGCTGATACGTTACCGGGGTCAGGGAGAACAGGAGTCTGGCAGGTACCACCACATAGACTTAGTTCTTGCCAAAAGAAGGCTCCACCACAATGTCGGCCGGGCGTAGCTGTTCTATACAGAGTTGAACTTCGCTTCAGGCAGGTTGGAAACTCACATATTAAGAAGTAAGGAGGCCTTTAACCTACTCAGTGATTACCTGGATGTGCATCCTCCACCCTGAGCAGCTTCCCGGGACATACCTGCAAATACTACCAGTAAAGGTATGGAAAGAGACTGACTTGTGTGTGTCTGACTTATTCCCTGCACCCTGCACCGCCATTTACTTAGAGGGACTAGTCTTATATGTGGAAGACTTAACATCTTGCTGCCCAGTAACAACCCCTCTGAGGATTTACCCTGCAGCGCTGGTCATCCTGATCAGAAACCACAGGTGGCGTCACAAACAATTACTAAAATCCCCTGTAAATATCCCCCTTTGTATGAGCGCCCAGGGCAACGGACCGAGCTGTGCTACTTGTGACATTCCCCATAGACTTCAATGGGCTCGGTGCCGAGTACCCCATAACCCTGATGTTGTGCAACTCAACAGCATAACACTCACCAGTATATTCTTGTAGATGGTAGCATTCATATTTGCATCAATTATGTGCAGAGGGCCAATGGCAGATGCAGAAAAGCAGTCCCAAACAATGACATTGCCACCACCATGTTTCACTGCAGGTGTTTGGTACCTTTCATCATTACGTTTTCCAATTGGGCGGTATGTATAGTGCTTCTCATCACTACCAAACAGATTAAACTTGGATTCATCCGACCACAACAACTTAGACCAACCTGTCTCTTTCCATTGGCTATGCTCTTTTGCAAGTTTAAGTCGGACCTTCCGGTTCTTTGCAGAGATGAAAGGCTTCTTGTCTGAAACTCGTGCATTCAACCTACCGCTCTTAGTTTGGCGACTCACATTGACCCCATATTCTTAGTTCATTTTGTGCAAAATCTGTACAGCAATTTTATGGACATCAGATACTGACTTTTTCTTAATAATGTGATCAACTTTGGAGGAAGTTTTCCGTAGTCGTCCACTTCAAGGTTTGTCAGCTATTCCATACCCTTCTTTTTCTTTCTTTATTACACATGACACTTGACTCTGAGAGCAATTGAATTCCATAATTCCCTCATTTTGGATTTTGCCAGACTTTACTCTCAGAATTATAAGCTTATTGACATTTGGCGATAAATTTGAAAACATAAAAAAAAAAATTAGGCAAAATTTGACTACCCATGACAAAATATACAAAACATTTGGCCCAGCAAATGTTGAAAACTAACACATAAAGGGATAAAACAATGTCAAAAACAATTTTCATATTTATAGCTGACAACAATTTGTTTTCGGTTTACTAAAATCACCAGCAAAATGGAATCACAACAGCAGATAGAATGAATCACACTATTTTAAAAGAAAAGCTAATCTTTTGGTTGGTACTGTAAGGCGGGGTCAAACATACAAGAAACTTGCACGCCGCCGGCACTCGGGACCGGAGCGTACGGCTGCATAGAAATACATGCAGCCGAACGCTCCTATCTGAGTGCTGGCGACAGTGCCAGGTATTGACATGTGAGACTCCTGCGAGTTTCTTGCATGTCTGACCCCAGCCTAACAATAATAATCAAGAATGTAATTAGTTCTTTACTGGGAAATTAAACGGTCACAAGAAAGGCTGAGCTATAAAGACATATATGTGGCTATATCATAAGACTGGCCGACAGAAACATCCAACATGTGATGCCCGAGGCGAGGAGACCAGGGCTGTGGTTTACCACAACAGCAGATGACTTTGTAAATGTGAGAATAAAACAGTGAAAGGAAATATCATGAGTGCACAACTAGTCCTTTCACACATCATTTTATAGATTATTGTAGATCTCAGGAAACCTCCTGGCGTATATGCGTCAAACTGTGCCATATGATATTTTATATCACACAAAAAAAATTACAAGTCTTCTCAAATGTTGGCAAATGTGATGTAGGTAAGGGTCTAATGGCAAAAAATAAAATAAATAAGGGATTATTGTTATAATGACTGACTGTCTTAAAGAAGGCTATTCACCAGTTTGAGCACGTTGTATGCCCACTTTAAAGTGGTGAATGGAGGGTAAAATGTTTTTTTCTATTTTTTAGTTTCTCATCTCCAGTTGCAGAGATACATTCTTGTAAAGTTTAGGTTAAAATTTATGTTAAAGTTACCAGAGATTTGTGTTTGAGGGAGTGCACTTTTTCCTACATGAGGTTGACCAGTCACAAGCAGGCAGGGTCATGCAGGGGAGACAGGGGAGAAAAGAACACAGCTAACATAGAAAAATTGAAATAAACACATACCATGAGGATACAGCCTTCCCAAAACGTGTCCGATGACAAATGCACTAGTAGGATTCAGTAGACTCCCCAGGCAGGGGTAACACAGGTGCAAACTACTGATAGAAATGTGAGCAGGTTGCGGGATACAGTGATGGACAGGAGGCAGAGCAAGGGTTAACAGTTTTGCTTAACAGGGGAATACTACACGCTGGGAGGCAAACAGTTAAAGGGAGGGCAAAAACATTCAGATGCAAAAAGATGTGCAGAGTCAAAGAAAAACAAGGGCAAAGATAGTGGAAGTTCGTGTTAGATAAACTTAACCTGTAAGTCGTCTTCCAGGCAGTGGCAATTATGGAGCAAGAGATGACGCCAACAACGACGGGCGCGGTGCTTGTTCGATGAGGACCTAAAAATAACGATGGTCCGTCTTCTGGCGGCAGCGGTCGGTCTCCGGTACCTCCCGCTGAGCCCTAGTCCATATGCTGCAGTGGCTCACAAGGGTGCGGGCCACAGTCCTGTACGAGCCTAGCGTGGCTCGGCAAATATAAACTGGCAAAGTCAGGGCGCAAGTGTCTGTCCCGTACCCGATCATTCTTATGTGGCACGTGCACTGTACTCATGGATACGGAGCGTACGGCGCCTTTCTCTCTTCACTTCATCAGGGGAAGTGACGAAATGTGGTCAATATCAGTTTAAATACCTGTATCATTGGTGATCAGCGAGTACTGGTGTGCGCCGGAGACACCGGCAGGAAGTGGAAGTCGCTTCAAGAGCGGAGTGTGGGCAGACGCCTCTGGCCACACTATGATCCACATGCATGTGCCGGTCAACCAGACCGGCGTAGAGGCAGATAGTGGAAAAATAAGAACGCATGCGCAGCTCCAGGGAGACTGAAGAGGAAGAACAAGGGCTGCAATGCAACACAAGCAGGGAAAACAATAATAACATGGGGATGTAGTGCACAGAAAACGCTACAAGCCAGGTTGAGTATGGGACCAGTGGTATAATGTATGAAAGAATAAGTAGTAATAGAATAAAGAGAATTGCATGAAAATAAATAAGGAGGAATGAAAAAGAGTGATAAATGAAAAAAACAAAACAAGAAAAATTAACAAAAATAAAAAATGAAAAATAATAAATACAAATAATAAATATAATTATAAGTCTAATGGGACAAAAATTACCTAAAAAATTTAGAAAATATAAAAAAATAAAGTAAGGAAAATGATGAAAAATCCTGAAAATAGCAAATGTAAAATGAAGATTAAAATTAAAAGAGGAAATGAATACTAAGGGTGACAAAATAAAAAAATATAAAAAAATAAAAAAATTATAAAAATTAAAAATAAAAATCAAAAAATGACAAAAATACCAAAATGATACAGTGCTAATGAGGAAAAGAAATGGAGACAAAAATAATGAAACAACAACAACGTAGTTTATTGGAAATGAAAACATGAAGACAGACCTAAGGTCAGAAGTATATCCCAAGACCAAACCCCAGTAAAATAAGGCAAAACTGGAACAGCCTTACAGGGCTGCCACTAGGAATTTTGGGGCCCCATACTGGCAAAATTTATGGGGCCCCCCTTGAGACTCCGCCCAGGCCCCATCCCCTGTTCCGCCTCCACCCTAGCTCCTCCTCCACCACGCGAACCATCCAAAATCCCTCCGCCTTTTCTTGGAAAAACTCCACTTCTGCACCACGCCCTCACCAATGACACATTAACACCATATCACATGCATAGCCATCAGCTTTTGTTTTGACCAAAAGATTTTTTAAGCCGCCACCACGACAAGGTAGACTATTGGCAGGGCCCTACTCTACTCTAACCTATTAAACATTTGGTAACTTTTTTTTGGCATATTTTAATTATCTTTCTTCAAGGGAATGTGTCACATAAATTTTTTAAACTAATTGAAATCATATTATATATATATATATATATATATATATATATACTGTATTTCTGATTGCAGATTATTGTATTCTGTATACAGTTAATGATGGGCCCCATAAGATGCTCCATACAAAATACTCCCCATATAATGCTCCATAAAAGTTAATAATGGCCCCATAAGATGCTCCATAGAATAATATGCCCCATATGCTGCTCCATAAAACTTATGCCCCATAAGATGCTCCATATATTTTATGCCTCATATGATGCCCCATAGATTTATACCCCCATATGATGCTCCATAGATTATGCCGCCATATGATGCTCCATAGAATATGCTGCCATATGATGCCCCATAGATTTTATGCCACCATATGATGCTCCATAGATTTTATGCCCCCATATGATGCCCCATAGATTTTATGCCCCCATATGATGCTCCATAAATTTTATGCCCATATGATGCCCCATAGATTTTATGCCCCCATATGATGCCCCATAGATTTTATGCCCCCATATGATGCTCCATAGATTTTATGCCCCCATATGATGCTCCATAGATTATGCCGCCATATGATGCTCCATAGATTATGCTGCCATATGATGCTCCATAGATTATGCTGCCATATGATGCTCCATAGATTATGCCCCCATATGATGCCCCATAGATTTTATGCCCGATATGATTCTCCATAGATTTTATGCCCCCATATGATGCTCCATAGATTATGCCACCATATGATGCTCCAGATTATGCCGCCATATGATACTCCATAGATTATGTGCCATACGATGCTCCAAAGATTATGTTGCCATATGATACTCCATAGATTATGCCGCCATATGATGCTCCATAGATTATGTCGCCATATGATACTCCATAGATTATGCCGCCATATGATGCTCCATAGATTATGCCGCCATATGATGCTCCAAAGATTATGTCGCCATATGATGCTCCAAAGATTATGCCGCCATATGATGCTCCATAGATTATGCCGCCATAAGAAGCTCCATAGATTTTATGCCCCCATATGATGGGCAGGCAGGGGGGTGGGGTCCTACTCACACCTTTAACATAAGCACAACCAGCAGTAGATGTCAGCTTTCTTTATCTTCACCGCTCTCCAAGCGTCAGCACGCTTAACTCACTGAAACGCTCACAGAAGGTACTCTCAGTGGACTCAACTTTGACCAGACTAAGTGGCAATCTAACCCACTACTACTGGACTCCACGATGTAAGCTGAGTGTATGCTGAAGTCTTCAGGCTTTCAAATAAGTCTCTCTTTAGCTAGTCTTTCCCTCTCAGCTCGTCTGAGGTAACTAGCTTGTCCGTCTCTCACCATCTGTCTGACAAGATCTAACTGCTCTGTCTATCTCCACACCCTTATATACCCGCGTACTCTCCAAGGGCTCCCTCTGGTGGCACCAGGGAAATGTGAAGTGTGAATGAATATCGGGCGATTTGTGAATTTACCTTTCATGCATCCTCTAGGGTAACATGTGGCTCCAGAGCGCAGCTGGGCTACACATCCCCCCTAGTTAATATCAGCACTCCCGGGCTGAAAAAGAAACAATTTTTATATAATAACAATAAACATCAACTCATCCCTTGCGGGAGGTAAGGATACTTGGAACGTTACAATGTATACAAGTTAGCAAATAGCAAAATATCAAATACTTTCAAAGTGCAATCAACAAGATACTTGTGGAGGACCCGTACCAAACCTCCCACGGTGGTCCTGGGTGGGCTGCAGGACGTCTCTGCTGCAAACCTCACTCAAGGCCACACCTTACGGGTTTTGCTTTTGAGGTAGAATGGCTTACGTAAAACCAAGATGGGGCACCGAGTGCCAACTATTTACAATAAAGTTCTGTGCTGCAAGAGTCCTCAGCACGAAGTCCTTCAAAATAGCATTTCACATTACTATCACATTACCCAACTGGGGTATAATACTTTAAACATTATCATATACACATTCTCAATAAAGTGCAATTCTTCTGCATAACTTTTTACATTACAGTAAACCCTGTCCGGGTCCTACTGGTCTTCTTGGAACATAGCAGCATCTTCCATACCGGCGGCTGGAAACATACTGTGCGTTCTGTAACGCATCACAATAAGATCGTGTCCTGCTACCGGTGTCTGTGTAGATACAGTCCTCCTTTCAACTTTCACTCTGCGACTTGCTGGAGGCCTAACGGGTGCCTCTCCTAAATGCAGATCGTACAAGCTTGGCTCAGTAGGGGACGCTCTTGCAGTCATTGCACTCTGCAGTGATTCAAATGTGACGCAGATGCACGGGGTGGCTCAGTTGAGGGCGCACTAGCAGTCGCTGCGCTCTGTAGCGTTGCAGGATAGGACGCAGGTGCGCGGCCATGCGCTGGTGTGGCTGAGGCATGGGATCGTTGAGACGCGGGGTGTGTTTCCTGCTTCAGGGACTGGGTCCTGACTCGGGAGACGTTTAGGACATACCACCCCTTAAGTCCCCAATGCCGTGTGTAGGAGACTACATCCCCTATCAGCAGATCTCTTCCCGGGTGCCCCTCTGGCAGGTGAGACGCTACATCCCTGCGATTAACAAAGACCTCCTGGTACAGGCCGGGTTCGTGGATGAACCCCCAGCCTCCCTGGAGTTTAAAGTCTCTAATGGCCCCCTGGGCCGCGGTTCCCGGAGCGTACCTTTGTCTCGCCGGACGATATCCTTGTCTGCGAGATCCTGTTCCTGGTAGCTCTGGCGAAGCCGCTGCGCCTCATGCTGCTTCCGCTGCTGCCGCTCTTCATGCTCTCGGCGTCGCCACTCGTTCTCTTTCTGGGCGGCGTACTCCACGTCGTCCAGGTGCTCCATTTCCTCCCAGTCGATTTCCATCGCTAGTGGCTGGGGTTCTTCTGGCGTCCCTACCGGGGGACTGCATTCCGCTGCGGCCTCTGGTTCCAGGCCTGGCTGGCATTCCGGTCCGGGTAAGGCCTCCTCAGCCTCCTTCCCTCCCGCCGCGTCCTCGGCGGAGTCAGGATCAGCTCTTTTGGGGCCAGCCTCTGGTTCTTCCTCAGCCGCTGGTTCCAGTGGTGGGCAGGTGACGGTTGTGCATCCAGGGGGGAGAGCAGCTGGTCCCACAGCAGCCGCTGTTTCAGGGCACGCCAGCTCTGCTCAATCGCCTCCATCTCTGCGCGGTGTCGGGCTAGATCTCTCAGCGCCGCATCCACCTCCTGCTCTCTGCGCATCTGTGGGTCATCTTCCCGACCTGGGGAAGGTTCGAGTACAGGCTGCACTTCTTCAGGGGAACGGGGTCTGCGCACCGCCATTCCCCCACACAGTGACTCCTGTCCTTCCGCCATCTCACTCCAGGCTAGACTGTGCTTCCATCTGGGACAATCTGGTCTTTTCCGTGGAGGCGGGACTTTCGCTTTCTCTTCCTTGCACCAAAGATGAAGAGGAGGCGGATCTCTCTTGCAGTGGGGCATACTCTAACGTTGTAATAGCACTTGGATTAGGCGGCCATAACTTTCGCGCCACAGGGGGGGTACGCCCACGAATACAAGCCCCTCTTTTTCACCAGCGCCTCAGGGCGCGAATATGGCGGCAAAATGGCAGAAAATGGCGCCAAAAATCACAAAACATCAAAACAGTCTTTTGCACAAAACAGTCCATTCAGGCACACAGGACTCACATATTGCGAGCTTCGGATCCTGTTCGTGACGCCAAAGATGAGACGCCTGTAGCCAGGGCTTGTGGGGTACTCGGCACCGAGCCCGTTCACTTCAATGGGGGATGTCACGGGTAGCGCAGCTCGTCCGTTGCCCTGGGCGCTCACTAAAAAGGGGATATTTACAGGGGATGATAGAAATGTTCATGACGCCACCTGTGGTTCCTGGTCAGGATGACCAGCGCTGCAGGGTAGATCCTCTGAGGGGTTGTTACTGGGCAGCAAGGTGTTAAGTCTCCCACAGGCAAGACTGATCCCTCAGGGTATATGGTGGTGTAAGGGTGCAGGAGCAATAATGCAGACACACACAAGACAGTCTCTTTCTGTACCTTTACTGGTGGTAGATTCAGGCACGTTCCGGGAAGCTGTCAGGGTGGAGGATGCATGTCCAGTAAACCACTGAGTAGGTGTAGGGCCTCCTATATTCTTTATGTGTGTGAGTTTCTGACCCGATAGAACTAAGTCTAACTCCGTCTTCTTTGCTACCCTGATTGTGGTGGAGCCTTCTTTTGGACAGAACTAAGTCTCTATGTGCAGGGCCCTGCTAGACTCCTGTTCTCCTGACCCAGGTTACGTATCAGCACTGTTGGGCCCCTGCGATTTGGAATCCAGCAGGGTCTCCGGCTTCTCTTACTAGTCCTGAAGAAGCTAGCAAGCTCGGACCCGGTGTCCGGTGGTGCAGAGTGGAGGTAAGCTATCAATGCTGTCGACCTCTGTACTCTCTCTCTCTTCTTCCACTTGCCTTTTGTCCTACTCACACCTTTAACATAAGCACAACCAGCAGTAGATGTCAGCTTTCTTTATCTTCACCGCTCTCCAAGTGTCGGCACGCTTAACTCACTGAAACGCTCACAGAAGGTACTCTCAGTGGACTCAACTTTGACCAGACTAAGTGGCAATCTAAACGATTACTACTGGACTCCACGATGTAAGCTGAGAGTAATCTGAAGTCTTCAGGCTTTCAAATAAGTCTCTCTTTAGCTAGTCTTTCCCTCTCAGCTGTCCGTCTCTCACCATCTGTCTGACAAGATCTAACTGCTCTGTCTATCTCCACACCCTTATATACCTGCGTACTCTCCAAGGGCTACCTCTGGTGCACCAGGGAAATGTGAAGTGTGAATGAATATCGGGTGATTTGTGAATTTAATTTTCATGCATCCTCCAGGGTAACATGTGGCTCAGAGCGCAGCTGAGCTACACATTTTTGTCAAAGAACTGTTATATTTTGTTTCTTGGAGAAACTCTTTAGGATTTGGTATTCCAACCAAAACAGACAATGAGATCAAGGCATTGTTGAAATCAAGTCATAGTCCAAAATCCATATAGGGAGAAGCCAGAGGATGCATCGCCATTAATCAGTATGGATCTTCTTTTGGATGTGAATTTGTTGATAGTGACCAACCAATCAGAGATAATTCCGGCACAGGTAAATATGTATGATGAAAAAAGATTCATGTGATGTATCCACATGAAAAAAGAGGGACACATCCGAATATCCATTCAGATAGCTGGTGGTGAGTGGTTCAATCTGAACATTGTCCAAACTTCTCCAAATAGAGCACTTGTAAAGGACCACCGTCATCCTAAATACGGCCCATCCCTGGATCCTAAGACTATCCAAGGAAACGGTGAACATAGGTCCTTGTTCAATCCAGTAGGTGCTGTGGAACGAAGAAGAAAGATCCATCGTGATTTGGCTTGTAAAAGTCGTTTATGCAGAGAGCCTCCCCTGCCTGAGCCCACAATATGTTTCAACCCCACGATCACTGTATTAGCACACCTACCCGAGTGAAGGGCCAAGAAGTGAGCTGCAACACAGGTCAAGGTTTAACCCTTTCGAGAATCAGCCTGAGCCGTTTTAATAGTGGACAGATGCTTATGTATCCTGCGACGGAGCTCTTGAAAAGTTTGGCCAACATACACCTGTGACAGGGACATTTTATATCATATATTACATTGCTGGTCCTGCAGTTGATTTATGACTTGAGCCGATATTGTGATCCATCTAATGGGTTACTGAAGATATCCCAAGTTGGTCGCATATACTGACAGATATTACAGTTCCCGCAAGCAAAGGAACCCCTTAGTGTGATACCACGATTGATTTTAAATGTTGGTCTTGCATAATAGCTCTAGGTCAAAATATCCCTAAGATTGGGAGCTCTCCTAGCCGTTAGCAATGGCTGTTCACTCACTATCTGAGCAGTCTGTAAATTGGTGGTAAGTATGGTCCAATGCCTCTGCAGGATACTCCTCAACTGTGACCAATGCATATTGTAACATGTGATGAACCATGGTTTGCCCTGTTGTTGTTTCTTGGATGTTGTTAGCAGCGAATCTTGTGTATGGCCTCTGGCCCTCTGGTAAGCTGCTGAAATGCATCTCCTATGGTAACTTCTGTGCCTGAAACGTTTCGTAAGCTCCAATGCTTCCGTCCGAAAGCCCTCATCCCTCGTGCAGTTCCTCCTGACCCTCAAAATTGCCCGACAGGGACACTTTTTCTGGTATGTAATGGGTGGAAACTTTGATATCCAATAAGCTGTTGGTAGCTGTCGGCTTACGGTACAGTCGGGTAATAAGCGAGTCCTCATTAATGATTATGCTTAAATCCAAGAAGGTCGCTGAAACAGAAGAAATTGTGTGGGTTAAATATATGTTCACGGTGTTGTCATTCAAAAAATGCAAGAATAGTAAACATTCCTCCTGTGTACCTGACCAAATAAAGAAGACATCGTCTATAAATCGTGAACAATGTTGTACCTTTTCCTTGAAGCAACTGGAGGGATAGACGATAGTAGATTCTCACCAACCTAAAAATAGGTTGGCGAATGCTGGGGCACAACGAGCCCCCATTGTGACTCCAGATGTCTGCAAATAAAAAGACCTATCGAAAACAAAATAGTTGTGTTTAAGCACGAACTCCAAAAGGTCAATAACAAAAGAATCGTGCATCCTGTCCGAGTTGAGTAATTGATCAAAAAAGTATAAAATGGCCCTCATGCCATCTTCATGGCTGATATTAGAATATAAGGACGTTGCATGTCACTAGTAGTATCTCTGATGATAAAGTGATACCACGACAAATATTAATAAAATGCGAGGAATGGCTAAGAGGAAAACATTGGACTATTCTGAAGTGGCTTCTATGAGCCCTGACCTAAATCCTAATGAGCATCTTTGGAAAGACCTGAAACATGCCGTCTGGAAAAGGCAACCTTCAAACACGAGACAACTAGAGCAGTTTGCTATTGAGGAGTGGGACAAAATACCTGTCGAGAGGTGCAGAAGTCTCATTGACAGTTACAGGAATCGTTTGATTGCAGTGATTGACTCAAAAGGTTGTGCAACAAAATATTAAGTTAAGGGAACCACCATTTCTGTCCAGGCCTATTTCATGAGTTTTTTTTTTTTTTTTTAAATTCTGTGGAAGCATGGTGGAAAAGTAGTGTCTGACTTTAATTTGTTTATTTTCATAGATTTTTGATTTATTATTACTTTTGTCAGATTCAAGTTATTTCTGTGACCATTGTGGGTTTTTCTGTCATTAAATGAGGGGTACCAACAATTTTGACCACGTGTACATGTTTGATGTCATTGTCCTTCTGGAAGACCCATGACCTAGGACGCAAACCCAGCTTTCTCTGTTTTATTTGTGTTGTTCCAATACACACAAAGGAAATAAACATGTATATAACAAAATATGTGTAATTGCAATCATTTTCTGGGAGAAATACTTCATTTTCTTAATCATTTCAAGGGTGTCAAAACTTTTGGCATGTCTGTATGTCTGTATGCAGATTGTGAATGTCATTGGTTGCCATTTGTTTAAATACCCCTTCCTGTTCTCCCTTAATAAACTTCCACCTGATGAAGACGGTTTAACCGTTGAAACGCGTTGTGGTCAACACTAATATCCTTGTATTGGTCTCATTTCCTGCGCTCCTAGGACTTTCTTATTTTTTACTGCCTTTTGTATCCTCTTAGAAGGTTAACGGCTGGAGCTGCGGTGGGCCTTATTCCTTTGTTTCTATTTGCGGCACTCACAGCGCTCCCCAGTGACCACTTTCTTTTTTCCCTTGATTTCAATTAATTGTATCATATCTGATTTGAGGTTATGGACCCCCTCTTTCAAAGTGTAAAGCTGAGCCAGGACACGTTGGTCAGCAGGTGGCCCAGCTACAGCAGCTCAAGAAAGATAGCCTCACACCTTCAGCAGCCTAACTGGTAACAAGACCTTCCTGGCAGGATGACCCCCAGCTTGGGGTCCAAGTCATACTGTGTAACTGCTTCAATTAAATTCCCCAGTCAAATAGGAGGGATAATTTCATAAGGAGATTATTGAGTTATTGTATGTTCTAACCATATAACAGTTACATTTTCGAGATCTCAGGAACGGGCCGAACACCTGCCAGGGTCTTGATCCGTTCTAGCACCCCAGAGTGGGGAGTTACATAGAACAGCTAGTACAGTCATGGCCAAAAGTTTTGAGAATGACACAAATATTAATTTTTACAAAGTCTACTGCTTCACTTTTTCTAATGGCAATTTGCATATACTCCAGAATGTTATAAAGAGTGATCAGCTTAACAGCAATTACTTGCAAAGTCAATATTTGGCTAGAAAATGAACTTTATCCCCCAAAACACATTTCAACATCATTGCAGCCCTGCCTTAAAAGGACCAGCTAACCTCTTTTCAGTGATTGCTCCATTAACACAGGTGTGGGTGTTGATGAGGACATGGCTGGAGATCAATCTGTCATGATTAAGTAAGAATGACACCACTGGACACTTTAAAAGGAGGCTGGTGCTTGGCATCATTGTTTCTCTTTGTTAACCATGGTTATCTGTAAAGAAACACGTGCAGTCATCATTGCAATGCACAAAAATGGCCTAACAGGGAAGAGTATCGCAGCTAGAAAGATTGCACCTCAGTCAACAATCTATCGCATCATCAAGAACTTCAAGGAGAGAGGTTCCATTGTTGCCAAAAAGGCTCCAGGGTGCCCAAGAAAGACCAGCAAGCGCCAGGACCGCCTCTTAAGTGTTTCAGCTACCGGATCGGGCTACAGCAGTGCAGAGCTTGCTCAGGAATGGCAGCAGGCAGGTGTGAGTGCATCTGCACGCACTGTGAGGTGGAGACTCTTGGAGCAAGGCCTGGTCTCAAGGAGGGCAGCAAAGAAGCCACTTCTCTCCAGAAAAAACATCATGGACAGACTGATATTCTGCAAAAGGTACAGGCAGTGGACTGCTGAGGACTGGGGTAAAGTTATTTTCTCTGATGAATCCCCTTTTCGATTGTTTGGGACATCAGGAAAACGCCTCATTCAGAGAAGACAAGGTGAGCGCTACCACCAGTCTTGTCTCATGCCAACTGTTAAGCATCCTGAAACCATTCATGTGTGGGGTTGCTTCTCAGCCAAGGGAATCGGTTCTCTCACAGTCTTGCCTAAAAACACAGCCATGAATAAAGAATGGTACCAGAATGTCATCAGCAACTTCTCCCAACCCTCCAAGAGCAGTTTGGCGATCAACAATGCCTTTTCCAGCATGATGGTGCACCTTTCATAAAGCAAAGGTGATAACTAAATGGCTCAGGGAGCAAAACATAGAGATTTTGGGTCCATGGCCTGGAAACTCCCCAGATCTTAATCCCATTGAGAACTTGTTGTCAATCATCAAGAGATGGGTGGACAAACAAAAACCTAAAAATTCTGACAAAATGAAAGCATTGATTGTGCAAGAATGGACTGCTATCAGTCAGGATTTGGTCCAGAAGTTGATTGAGAGCATGCCAGGGAGAATTGCAGAGGTCCTGAAGAAGAAGGGTCAACACTGCAAATATTGACTTGCTGCATTAACTCATTCTAACTATCAATATAAGCTTTTGTTACTTATATGTTTGCAATTATATTTCTGTCTGTCATAAAAACATCTGTCAAACACACATAAAAACCAGAGGGCAGCAGATCATGTGAAAATATAATATTTGTGTCATTCTCAAAACTTTTGGCCATGACTGTAGAAGCCAGGTAGCAAAGCCTTGTTTGGGCTCCAAAAATAACTCATAGGCAAACTATGCATGTGTATCATATAACCTGATGGCAAAAATTACCACATATATCATTTATTCATAGGACCAATTATAAGGATAAATCACTGAAAGAACATGACAGTAGAGCAAAGCAAAAATAAACGTTCAAACATCCCATGTAATAATGAAGAATACAAAGCTTTATTTAAAAGAAGGAACAGATATGTAGAGAAGGGGGATGGATGAAATGATACATGCAAAGGGCGCATAATCCTTGTAGGAATCACTCAAAAAATTCTATAGATTTCAAACATAGGCACTATAGTGTACCCATGAACATAATTATCAATTGCAACCCCCCATCTGGCCTCAGTAAGGCAAAACCAATAGTATCAGTCATGGATATCATATAATCACATATAAAAATAATACGATTATACATCAAAAAGTGGAATCCATATGTTGTTTACCTTACGTAATAGCAGCCAAAGGGGCAGAGGGATCCCTGGATGGACACCCACCCCAACGCGCGTTTCAGCGGGACTTGGTCTCCAAGCGTAATGGGGACCCAGCTGGATACAATGGCACCAAAACCGCCACCCTATGACCTTTTGTAGAGAAGTTATGATCCATCATAGGTTTTGGAGTTACAGCTACCAAGAGCCCAGGGGAAGGGGACTAGGACCATCCCGGGGTGGGAGAGGGAGTGACCGACCAATGGGGTTAAGTGCTTGTGTGAGACTGTTGGCCTGGGTTCACTTCGGAGGGAGGTCACACCATGTGTCGTGTTGATAGAAACAGTTGACACCCCCACACCTCCCATGTGGTTGCCAGCTCCAAGGCCAAACATCAAGCTGGTAACTGACTTGTTTCATGTGGTTATACTTTTTGTACTACCACCTATATTTGTATAACTGACAATTGTATATATATATATATATGTATACACATATATATATACAGGGTGTACAAAAGTAGGTGGGCAGTATGTGTAATATGGTTATGAAGGGGGAGATTTATCAAACCTGGTGTAAAGTGAAACTGACTCAGTTGCCCTTAGAAACCGATCAGATTCCACTTTTGATTCTTCACAGACTCTTTGGAAAATGAAATGTGGAATCTGATTGGTTGCTAAGGGCAACTGAGTCAGTTTCACAGATCCAGTTTTCACAGATAAATCTCCCCCAAAATGGCAAATAATTTAAATACAGATCAAAGAAAATAGATTTTAAAGAGTATTGGAAATCTCAAAATGCTGAAACTGTTAGAGCAAATTGGGTTGAAACATTTGGTACTCAAGCCCCAAAGAGACAAACCATTTACAGCATTCGTGACAAATTCGATGCCACTGGCTCAATCCTTAATGCTCCAAAAACTGGTCAACCCAAAACAGCCTGTACAGAAAATAATAAACAACTTATTGCTGAAACATTTGTTATGAGTCCAAAAAAGTCCACCAGAAGAGTGGGAATTGGGAATTTCACGAGCTTCATGCGAGTCCTGAAGTCTATTGGGTGGAAAGCTTATCGTCCACGTCTAATTCATGGTTTATTGGAGGATGATCCAGACAATTTAGTGAGATTATGCTTAGCGAAATTGAAGAAAATCCAGTAATTTTAGATAACTTTATGTGGAGTGATGAAGCTTCTTTCACATTATCTGGCCATATTAACAGACATAATTGTATTTACTGGTATAATGAGAACATGCTTCCTATGCTCCCCACCTCTTCTCTAACTTTTTTCTCCTTTTGCTGCGAGTTACCTTGGTGTAAGGCATTGGACTCTAAGACAGCAGTAAGAGCTTCCTTCAAGCTTCAAACTTCTTCCCATATTTTGCGCATTCCTTGCCGCAAGTCGCGGAACCACTTTGGCTTTTCCTCGTTCAGGGTGGATACCTTGCAGCTCCAGACCATCTCTATCGAGGCTGCGATCCCCTGCTCTCAATTGCCTATGCGCACCTCTGCCTCAATGTCTGTAAAAGTCATGCACAGGTTAGCTAGCAGACGCTCACGCACAGCCCTCCCAAGCAGTGCATCTCTCAGGTCCGTCACTAACTGATCTCGCAGCAGTATGTCAGGGGGTCCTACGCCTATGCCATCTTTCTTAAGAATGGCAGCATAAATCTCCTCTCTAGAGCTTCCCCCAGGCAACAGTGGGAGGTTCATCTCACTCAGGCGTCCCCCAGGGAACAGTGGATGCAGCCTCTCTAGTTCCAGACCCAGCACGCAGGTGCCCGCTGCCACGTCGGCCCCCGTACACTTACACTCTACTGGAGAGAGGACCCCGCTGTAAGGTTCTATGTATATATTCCTGAAACTCAGTTTGTTCGTCAGCCATTTTACTTTCTGTCTTGCTGCAGCTATCTTGCCCTCAGTCAAAATGGAGTTTCCAGCTTGCATGTTCCCGCCCTGATTCTCTCCTTTGCTTCTTGAGCGGCCACAGCTGGGCAATCGGTGCTTCAGAATCTAGCCTGCAGTGAACCTGTGACTTGACTCCTGTAAGCCTTGGACCTTGTACTCCAGCTATTCCTACTGAGGAACTCTGAAGCACTTGTGGACTCTGAACCCTGCTCTTTGAAAGACCCACGTTTGCATGGACTTACGGTAACAGAGAAGAAGATCCTGAATCTGTATTGGAGAGTGATTGCTGAGCTTGGATTACTCTGGCCTGCTGTGTCTCCTGTTTCTGTGTCTGCAAACTGTGTGACTATTTCTGCCAACTTGTATGAAGTAATACAGGACTTTTCTATATCAAACCTGTGACTCCTGTGTTTTCATCGCACCCAAGCACAAGACGCTATATGAACTGTACTACATACATTACAAGATTCTGAAGCCAAAACGTTAGTGTCTGCTGGGTCTGGAAGGCTGTGTCTGCTGTACTGTGGATATCAGACGTCCGGTTGTACTTTCTGTGATGACAGTGGTTGTGACTTCTCACAACCATTCCAGGTGAGCAATTCCCTTAAGTTTTTTTCTTTTTGCAGTGTTACCACAGGTAAACACTATTGGTTTTTTTTTTTCCTTTCTTTTCTCTTTTTTGTCTGCTGTAACTCTGGTATCAGATGTCTGGTTGAAACTTTCTGTGATGATAGTGGTTGTGACTTCTCACAACCATTCCAGGTGAGCAGTTCCCTTAATTTTTTTTTCTCTCTGCAGTGTTGCCACAGGTGAACACTATTGTTTTTTTTTTCTCTCTCCTCTTCTTCCAGTAATCCTGTCTTAAAAGATCTGGAAAATGGAGGCCCGCATAAAGGAACTTTGCGGAGTGACTGATAATATCCTTGCAGATTTGCAGAATATAAAGACCCGTTTTACAAATCTACAGGACCTCAATAATCACAATTTGCAAGTGGTTGGACAGACTACCCAGGATTTGCGAGCCAGGATTGAGGTTCTAGAGGGGCGAGTCCAGGCTGCTGCCGTAGCCCCGAGTGCTGGGATTCCCAAGTTGCCCCCTTTTCATTTTGGCGGTGAACGTGAGAAATTCAGGGGATTTATTAATCAATGCAATCTTTTTTTTCTGCACATGCTTCACAATTTCCCACTGAACGATCTAAGGTGCTTACTATAATTATGTTGCTTACCAACAAGGCTTTAATGTGGGCAAACCCTCTGATTGAGACTGAGGATGATTGTTTGAATCACCTTGATGATTTTATTTCAGCCATGGGGCAGGTGTTTGATGACCCCAATCGAGGTGCAACAGCTGAAGCAGCCATGTTAGCTTTGCGCCAAGGTAAGCACTCGGTAGCTGAATATGCCTTGGATTTCAGGAGATGGCCCTTGATACCACCTGGGACAGTTCCGCCAAAAAATCTATTTTTCGAAAGGGGTTATCTCCACTGATTAAGGATGAACTTGCTCGTGCCGACCCTCCCACTGCGTTAGGTGACTTTATTAACTACTGCATCCGTATTGATACTCGTCTGACTGAACGCAGGCAAGAGAGATGGTTCGAAAGCAATCGTACTAACCTTTTCCTACCTTCCTCTCCAGCTAAGGAACCTTTGAGTAGGATTACACGGGAACCTGAACCTGAACCCATGCAGGTAGACTCTTTACAACGACGGGTTAGTGATGCACGCAAGGAACATCGTTTTAAGGAGAATCTATGTTTCTATTGTGGTAAGTCAGGGCACTTCATTATAAACTGCCCCAGCCGTTCTCGTAAGACTACTGCAGCACTCATTCATTGTGAGTGTTGCGAGAGGGGATCTGTCAGGTCCGAGCCTCAGGCTCCAGAGAGATCTGCAGCAACAGATCTTGATTTCTCGGACTTAAACTCCGTTACCTCTGAGGACGTTGACTGTGTAAACGCTGCCATTTTTCAAGTTTCCTCAGCGGTGTCCCAGCTGAGTTGTAAGAAAAACAATTCTCATTGCTTTCTTTCCATCAAACTCTGGGTTGACTCAGCTTGGGTGTCTAGCTCTGCTATGATCGACTCAGGGGCAAGTGGAAATTTTATGGATGTCTCCTTTGCTCTGAGACAGGGAATACGTTCAGTGAAGAAGGCTACTCCAGTCCAGATGGAAACTGTGGATGGCTCCCTGCTGACCTCTGGACCAGTGGATCAGGAAACAGAGCCTTTGAGGGTTCTTATGGGTAAAGATCATCAAGAGAAACTGTCCTTTATGCTTATCTCTTCTCCCCACTTTCCCATTATTCTAGGGCTACCATGGCTGCAGGCTCAGAATCCTACCATTAACTGGGAGACCAAGGAATTACACTTTCCAGAGAAACAGATGAGTCCAAAAGTTTCAGCTTGCTCTGTTCCTAAAGGAATCATGTCAGTCCCTGAACTACCAGCTGTATACCAGGACTATGTGGATTTATGTGACAAAAGAACGCTGACCAGCTTCCTCCTCACCGTCCATATGATTGTCCAATTGAATTATTGCTGGAGCAGAGATACCTTTTGGTAAGATCTACCCCCTGGCGGGGCCCGAGCTAAAGGCTTTAAAGGATTACATAGATGAAAATCTATCCAAGGGCTTCATACGCCCCTCTTCATCTCCTGCAGGTGCACCCATCTTCTTTGTAAAGAAGAAAGATGGATCTCTGAGACCATGCGTAGACTATAGGGAACTCAATAAGGTTACTATTAGAAACCGTTATCCATTGCCTTTAATCCCTGAGTTATTGGAGAGAGTGCGACATGCCAAAATTTTTTCTAAACTAGATCTTCGTGGGGCCTATAACTTAGTCCGTATTAGACCTGGGGATGAATGGAAGACTGCATTCAGGTCACGCTATGGACACTTTGAATATCTAGTTATGCCTTTTGGTCTGAGTACCGCCCCAGCCACTTTCCAACACTTGGTGAATGACATCTTCAGGGATCTCCTAGATACATTCGTGGTAATTTATTTGGATGATATTCTAATTTTTTCTAACTCCACAGAGGAACATCATGGACATGTGAGAATGGTCTTGGAACGTCTAAGACAAAATCATCTTTACATCAAACTTGAAAAGTGTGAATTCCATAGGACCGAAATTCAATTTCTGGGGTATGTACTGTCTACACAAGGAATTAGTATGGATGGAAGCAAAACCCAAGCCATCAAGAATTGGCCAGTCCTAGAAATGTGAAGGAGTACAGCGCTTCATCGGTTTGCCACTTCTATAGACGTTTCATTAGAATTTCTCTGAGGTAGTGTCACCTATCACTCAAATTACCCGGAAAGAGTCTAGGTTTTCCTGGAACTCCCCAAGCCCAGGAAGCATTTTCCCGTCTAAAAGATAATTTACCACGCACCTATCCTTATACATCCCAACCCCGAGCTTGCCTTCATAATAGAGGTGGATGCTCGACTGTGCCGTTGGAGCTATACTCTCTCAGAGAACAGGTGAGAAGATGTCTTGCATCCCTGTGCCTTCTTTTCCCAGCAGTTGTCTTCGGCTGAGAGGAACTACGATGTGGGCAAAGAGAGTTTTGGCCATTATTGCCGCCCTTCAAAGAATGGAGAACCTTCTTCAGGGAGCTGCACAGCAAATCGTCCTGACAGACCATCGTAACCCTTGATTTTATCAGTCGGTAAGTGCCTACTCCTCCCGGCTCCTGGAATTTTTTCTTAAAACCAATTTAATTATCTCTTTATAGACCGGATCGCGAAATAAAAAAGGGATCACTCTCAGGATTTACTCCAGAGACCCCCAAATTTACCCTCCTAAGACTATTTTTTCCTACTCAAATTTCCCTGGGAGTAATTCTAACAAACCTACTTGGGGAATCAAAGGAAGCATCCCAGCGGTTTCCTTTTTGGGCACAACCCCAAGGGACGTAAGTCTTGTCTTTAAGAATGGTGTGGGTTTCGGGGACAAGTCTGTTATTCCTGAAAAAACAGATTAAGAGTATTGAACTCATTCACGATTCCAAGTGCTGGGCATAGAGGAATTTTCTAAAGACACAGGAATTTCTTTCTCGTTTTCTTTTGGTGGCCCACTGCAGAAGGATTTTTGAATTTTGTCACTTTATGGAGGCTGTGCAAAATGCAAAAACACCCCACTCCCACCAACTGGTCTTTACAGCCCCCTTCCACCCCTTTTCCCCCCCTGGGGGTCCCTTTTTAGGACTTCATTGTGGAGTTACCAAAACCCCTCGGGGAAGAACCCATTCTAGTGGTGGTTGACCCTCAACAAAGGCAGCTATTTTATCCCTTTTCGGCCCTTTCCCACTGCAAAACAGACATCAGTTTGATGATTAAAAGTGTTTCGCTTACAGGGGTACCGGAGAGGTTATTTCCGGGTCGAGGGGGGCAATTCATTCTGGTTTTTGGCAAAATTTCGTGCACATTGGACATTAAAAGAAACTTTCTTTGTTTTCCCCCAACTAATGGACAGACCGACGAACCCTCAAACCCGGGGGGCAG
>JARQOD010002451.1:0-77714 GCA_033576555.1 Oophaga sylvatica
ACTTTTCTCCTTTGACAGCAGATTTAACGGTGGAGGAAGTTAACCCCTTCACCCCCAAGGGTGGTTTGCACGTTAATGACCGAGCCAATTTTTACAATTCTGACCACTGTCTCTTTATGAGGTTATAACTCTGGAACGCTTCAACGGATCTTCGCGATTCTGAGACTGTTTTCTCGTGACATATTGTACTTCATGTTAGTGGTAAAATTTCTTCGATATAACTTGCGTTTATTTTTGAAAAAAACGCAAATATGGCGAAAATTTTTAAAATTTTGCAATTTTCAAACTTTGAATTTTTATTCCCTTAAAACAGAGAAATATATCACACAAAATAGTTAAGAAATAACATTTCCCACATGTCTACTTTACATCAGCACAATTTTGGAACCAAAATTTTTTTTTGTTAGGAAGTTATAAGGGTTAAAAGTTGACCAGCGATTTCTCATTTTTACAACAAAATTTACAAAGCCATTTTTTTTAGGGACCACCTCACATTTGAAGTCACTTTGAGGGGTCTATATGGCAGAAAATACCCAAAAGTGACACCATTCTAAAAACTGCACCCCTCAAGGTACTCAAAACCACATTCAAGAAGTTTATTAACCCTTCAGGTGCTTCACAGTAACTAAAGCAACGTGGAAGGAAAAAATGAATATTTTACTTTTTAGCCACAAAAATTATCTTTTACAAACTTTTTTTTATTTTCACAAGGGTAAAAGGAGAAAATGGACAGATAAGGTTGTTATGCAATTTCTCCTGAGTACGCCAATACCCCTAATGTGGGGGAAAACCACTGTTTGGGCACACGGCAGAGCTCGTAAGGGAAGGAGCGACGTTTGACTTTTTCAAACTAAAATTGGCTGGAATTTAGATTGGATGCCATGTCGCGTTTGGAGAGCCCCTGATGCGCCTAAACAGTGGAAACCCCCCACAAGTGACACCATTTTGGAAACTAGACCCCCTAAGGTACTTATCTAGATCTGTTGTGAGCACTTTGAACCCTCAAGTGTTTTACAAAAGTTTATAAAGCCTGGGTGTGGAAAAAAAAAATCAATTTTCCACAAAAATGATTTTTTAGTCCCAAATTTTTGAATTTTCCCAAGGAAATTGTACTCCAAAAGTTGTTGTCCAATTTGTCCTGAGTACGCTGATACCCCATATGTGGGGGGGAGGGGGAAATGTTTGGGCGCACGGCAGGGCTTGGAAAGGAAGTAGTAACGTTTTGGAATGCAGACGTTAATGGGGGTCATGTTCCGTTTGCAGTGCCCCAGATGAGCCTAAACAGTGGAAACCCCCCACAAGTGACCCCATTTTGGAAACTAGACCCCCTAAGGAACTTATCTAGATCTTTGGTGAGCACTTTGAACCCCCAAGTGCTTCACACAAGTTTATAATGCCCGGGCATGAAAATAAAAAATCCTATTTTTTTCCCACAAAAATTATCTTTTAGTCACTAATTTTTTATTTTCCCAAGGGTAACAGGAGAAATTGGACCACATAAGTTGTTGTACAATTTGTCCTGAGTACGCTGATACCCCATATGTGGGGGGGAACCACTGTTTGGGCGCACGGCAGAGCTCGGAATGGAAGGAGCACCATTTGACTTTTTCCAACCAAAATTGGCTGGAATTGAGTTTGGATGCCATGTTGCATTTGGAGAGCCCCTGATGTGCCTAAACAGTGGAAACCCCCACAAATGACCCCATTTGGGAAACTAGACCCCCTAAGGAACTTATCTAGATTTTTGATGAGCAATTTGAACCCCCAAGTGCTTCACACAAGTTTATAACGTAGATGTCATGTGTGCAACGCCACGAAGATCGTCGCGGTTGCACATTCTGACTTCTCACAGCTGAGTTGCTGTTTCTTTGTGTTTGGCAGTTAGGGAGTTAATTCTGTCTGTGCTCAGTTCTGGGACTGGGTGCAGTTTTCTCCCGGCTGCAATTAATTATTTGTTGATTGGTTTCCTTTAAATCTCTGGTTGTCTGTGTTGGGAGTTGCCAGTGAAATTCTTCATGCAGACCACAGATAGGATTGTATCTGTATAGACTTAAGTTAAAGAGCTCCTTAGTTGTTTTAAGCTCACCTTGCTTAGAGTTTAATATCCCAGATCATTTATGTTCCTTCTGTGTTTGAGTGTGTATGCAAGTCTGTGTTTTCTCCAGTCTGTCTTATATGTCTAATCTGTGTATTTAGCAGAGATCAGCCCATATCCCTTTGGTGGTAATCAGAATCCTTCTTAGGACTGATTACAGGGTTCAGAGACTGATAGGAGACAGGGTTAGGCTGGAGACTTGGACCTCTGAACCATTATCAGTACCTCCAAGGTGAGGGATTAGTTAGGACCCCAGTTTAGGGTCAGGTTAGACCCCGGTCCTCCTCTTTCCTGTGACAGTGTATCAAGTCCTCAAGATTAACCCTGAGTTCAACGGATATCGTGTCAGGTAAATCTATTCTATATTTACATGCTGATGTTGCTAATCTATATGTTGTATAGAGTGTTGTTCTTTTAAGAATAGTTTACTGACATCGTACACATATCATAAGACCGCGTGACATTTTCACTGGCCCATAAAATTATTCCCAGTTGCCATGGATCCAGTAGCCCAGCTGGCTCTGCAGTTGCAGGGATTATCCATGGAGCTGACGGACATTAAGTCCAAAGTTTTGTCTCCCTCGGAGCAAACCAGATTTGAACCTAAAGTAGCTCTCCCGGACAGGTTCACTGGTGGGCGAGACAAATTTTTTACCTTCAGGGAAGCATGTAAATTGTATTTTCGGCTTCGGCCTCGATCATCAGGGAGTGAAGAGCAGAGAGTGGGAATTGTTATCTCGCTCCTACAAGGGGACCCTCAATCCTGGGCCTTCTCCCTTCCTCCGGGATCCCCGGCTCTACAGTCAGTAGATCGATTTTTTACTGCCCTGGGTTTGGTATATGATGACCCAGATCGGGTCTCTCTTGCTGAGACAAAATTACGTAAGATACAGCAGGGAGATCGTCCGGCGGAGGAATTTGCTTCTGAGTTCCGTAGATGGGCCACAGATACTCAGTGGAATGACCCAGCTCTTAGGAGCCAGTTTTGTCATGGGCTTTCTGACAAATTAAAGGACGTTTTGGCTCAGTATGATTCTCCTCCATCACTGGAGGCTGCTATGGCCCTAGCTATCCGTACTGATAGACGGCTCCGGGAGAGGTGCGAGGTAACTCCGCCCCCTGTTGTTACTCCACCTACTACTAAAGTCCCTTATGTTGAGGTTCCCCTTGTCTGTTCGGAGGAGCCTATGCAGTTGGGAGGGACATCATTTCGTAGGAGGGGATTGGCGGTACGCCGCAGGACTAGAAGGTGTTTCTTCTGCGGGAAAGAGGGACATTTTGTTGGGGGATGTCCATCCCGTGCCTTGTTGAGCAAAAAGTCGCCGGAAAACTGTTAATCCCAGGTTGTGTGGTGGACGACAACCTGGGAGTATGTATTTCGTCCGCTAGTTCTTCTCAGTTCCTTGTACCAGTGGAGGTGGTGGTTGGTACGAGAGTGGAGAGATTTTCTGTTCTTCTTGATAGTGGGTCCGGGGCTAATCTGGTTGACGCTCAGTTTGCTCAGGCTCAAGGTATGCATCTGAGTGTATTGGTCAAACCGATCCCTATATTCTCCATTGACGCCAGGCCTCTCGGCCAAGGTAGCTTTGTTCATGAGGTTCATAACATTGACCTTCGGGTAGGGGCAATACATAGGGAACTATTATCTTGTTATGTGTTGGAGGGTCTACCTACTCCTATTGTGTTGGGACTTCCTTGGTTGGTTAAACATAACCCTGTGATTAATTGGCAATCCAGAGATATAAGCCAATGGGGGGAGTTTTGCAAAAGTAACTGCATGAACACAGTCATCAGTGCGGTCGTGCCTAGTACTTTGCCTCCTTTTTTGGAGGACTTTGGGGATGTGTTCTCTGAGGAGGGGTGTCAGGAGTTGCCTCCTCATCGCGTGTATGACTGCTCTATTAATTTACTTCCTGATGCTAAGTTACCTAAAGCTAGGTTATATACAGGGGCGTAACTAGGAACGGCAGGGCCCCACAGCAAACTTCGCAATGGGGCCCCCCCCCTCGCGTGCGTTGCCAATCCCGGTCTACCCAAGTTGTGTTAAGAAAGATACCTTTATTATCCAAAATTAGAGGTTTTTGGAGTAATGATAGTGAAATAACAGAAAGGAACCAACTCCCAGGAAGCAACTGAGGTAGTGACGAAGGTAGGCTTTCTCCAGAGTAAATATGTGAAGAAACTTGTAATCCAGCCTGCAAATTGCTTTCAAAACAGATGATTTATTCAGTAGAACAACAGTCCGGTATACAGAATAATCTAAGATTGTTCTGTATACCGTACTTCTGCACCACGCCCTCACCAATTACACATGTGAGGAGTGACAGCCTCAGCTCTGCTACATGTGAGGAGTGACAGCCTCAGCTCTGCTACATGTGAGGAGTGACAGACTCAGTTCTGCTACATGTGAGGAGTGACAGCCTCAGCTCTGCTACATGTGAGGAGGAACAGCCTCAGCTCTGCTACATGTGAGTAGGGACAGCCTCAGCTCTGCTACATTCGAGGAGTGACAGCCTCAGCTCTGCTACATGTAAGGAGTGACAGCCTCATCTCTGCAACATATGAGAGTGACAGCCTCAGCTCTGCTACTTGTATAGCAAAGCTGAGGCTGTCACTCCGCGCATGTAGCAGAGATGAGGCTGTCACTCCTCGCATGTAGCAGAGCTGAGGTTGCTACTTGTCACATGTAGCAGAGCTGAAGTTGTTACTTGTCACATGAGCAGAGCTGAGGTTGTTACTTGTCACATGAGCAGAGCTGAGGTTGCTACTTGTCACATGTAGCAGAGCTGAGGTTGTTACTTGTCACATCTAGCAGAGCCGAGGTTGCTACTTGTCACATGTAGCAGAGCTGACGTTGTTACTTGTCAAATGTAGCAGAGCTGAGGTTGTTACTTGTCACATGTAGCAGAGCTGAGGTTACTTGTCACATGTAGCAGAGCTGAGGTTACTTGTCACATGTAGCAGAGCTGAGGTTGCTACTTGTCACATGAGCAGAGCTGAGGTTGTTACTTGTCACATGAGCAGAGCTGAGGTTGTTACTTGTAACAAGTAGCAGAGTTGAGGTTGTTACTTGTCACATGTAGCAGAGCTGAGGTTGCTACTTGTCACATGTAGCAGAGCCGAGGTTGCTACTTGTCACATGTAGCAGAGCTGAGGTTGCTACTTGTCACATGTAGCAGAGCCGAGGTTGCTACTTGTCACATGTAGTAGAGCTGAGGTTGTTACTTGTTACATGTAGCAGAGCTGAGGTTGTTACTTGTCACATGTAGCAGAGATCAGGGTGTCACTCGTCACTTGTAGCAACCATGAGGCTGTTACTGGGCCAGGGGGAGGCTACTGGTGACTGAGGTCCCGTGCCCAACAGGGCCCAGGGGGAGGTTAGTGGTGACTTGAGGCTTGCGTCAAACAGGGCCCAGGAGCCCGAGGCCCTGTTGGAATGCGGGCCCCTTGCTACCTGGGCCCTGTGTTGAATGTGGGCCCCCTGCTGCCTGGGCCCTGTTGAATGTGGGCCCCCTGCACTGCAGCCTGGGGCCTGGGCCCTGTTGAATGTGGGCCCTGTTAGATCCTGCCTGCACCTGCCCTCCCAGTCACCATTGAGCAGCCAAGCCTCTTCTCACTGTTGAGAGACTCACGGTACTCACCCTGCTCGCCCGGGCTTCCACCTGCTTGTCCAGTCAGCCTGCTGCTTCATGTGGTCTGCCTGGCCGTCTGCTGTCCGCCCCCACATGCACACACGCTGTGACAGACGGACCATAATGCACTGGGCCGCAGCTTAAAGCTACAGTGCTCATTTCTGTTCGCTGTCTGCATTTACAACACTGTAGTGTCTCTTTAAAACAACACAGTGTTGTTATGCATCAGCGTTCAGAGTCAGAAGCCTGAACAAAATGTTGGGAGGGGGCCCGAGCGCGGATCCATTTGCCAGCGTGCTCGGGCCCCCCTTTTTGCTCCTAAATCACAGGGCAGCTGCAGCAGGGACGGGCCCCCTTCTAGCCCGGGCCCTGTGGCAGCTGCTTCCCCTGCTTCCACTATAGTTCCGCCCCTGGTTATATAACCTTTCTGGTCCTGAGAGGCAGGCTATGAAAGATTATATTTCGGAAAGTCTGGCCAAAGGGCATATTAGACCTTCATCTTCCCCAGTGGCCGCGGGGTTCTTCTTTGTGAAGAAGAAAGATGGAGGCCTACGCCCTTGCTTGGATTTCCGCGAACTTAATCGGATTACTGTTCGAGATCCGTATCCACTCCCTCTGATTCCTGATCTCTTCAATCAAATTGTGGGCGCCAAATGGTTCTCTAAATTGGATCTCAGGGGGGCGTATAATCTGATTAGGATAAAAGAGGGGGATGAGTGGAAAACGGCGTTTAACACGCCGGAGGGACATTATGAGAACCTTGTCATGCCTTTTGGTCTGACTACTGCACCAGCAGTATTCCAACATTTTGTTAATGACATTTTTCATCATCTGGTGGGGCTGTTTGTGGTCGTATATTTGGATGACATTTTAATTTACTCACCAGATCTTGTGTCTCACCAGGAGCATGTGAGACAGGTGTTGCAGATCTTGCGAGACAATAAACTATACGCCAAACTGGAGAAGTGTGTATTTGCCGTACAGGAACTTCAGTTTTTGGGTTTCTTGGTGTCAGCCTCCGGTTTCCGTATGGACCCTGAAAAGGTGAGAGCAGTGCTTGAATGGGATCAGCCAGGGGATCTTAAGGCTCTGCAGCGTTTTCTGGGGTTTGCTAACTACTACCGGAAATTTATTTGTAATTTCTCATCTGTTGTCAAACCTCTCACTGACATGACAAGAAAAGGGACGGATTTTTCTAAATGGTCGGACAAAGCTTGCCAAGCTTTTTCCTCTTTGAAAAAATGTTTTGCTTCGGCACCCGTTCTCATCCAACCAGATGCATCACAGCCGTTCGTTGTGGAGGTGGACGCGTCTGACGTAGGGGTGGGTGCAATATTGTCCCAGGGTCCGTCCCCTGGTAAATGGCATCCGTGCGCTTTCTTTTCTAAAAAATTGTCGTCCGCCGAAAGGAATTATGATATCGGCAATAGGGAACTTTTGGCCATTAAGTTGGCTTTTGAAGAATGGCGTCACTTTTTGGAGGGGGCAGTCCACCCGGTCACCGTCATTACTGATCACAAGAACCTGCTGTATTTGGAATCTGCTAAGCGTCTGAATTCCAGACAAGCTCGATGGTCGTTGTTTTTTACCAGGTTTAATTTTGTTGTCACTTATCGCCCTGGATCTAAGAATGTTAAGGCGGATGCCTTGTCTCGCAGTTTCCCAGGGGCCGGGAAAATGGATGACCCGATTCCTATCCTTCAGGAGGGGTGGTAGTGTCGGCTGTATGTTCTGAGCTTGAGGAGGAGGTGTTAGAGGCTCAGGGGACGCCCCTGCAGGACCTCCAGGAAGACTGTTTGTCCCAAATCAGTTGAGACAAAAGGTTATTGAGGCACATCATAATTCTGCTTTAGCAGGACATCCAGGGAGTAAGGCTACTTTAGATCTCCTTTCTCGCCCGTTTTGGTGGCCTAACGTTAATAAAGATGTTTTAACTTTTGTCGCGTCCTGTGGGGTTTGTGCTCGCTCTAAGACCCCTCATACCCGTCCGTCTGGGACCCTCTTACCCTTGAAACTTCCGGAGCGTCCATGGACTCATTTGTCTATGGACTTCATCACGGACCTTCCTCAGTCGTCAGGGAAGACTGTCATACTGGTGGTTGTTGACAGGTTCAGTAAGATGGCACATTTCATTGCTCTTCCTGCCCTCCCTAATGCTAAAACTCTGGCGCAGGTGTTCATTGGGGAGATTGTGAGACTTCATGGGTTGCCTTCTGATGTGGTGTCAGATAGGGGGTCTCAGTTTGTGTCCAAGTTTTGGAGGGCATTTTGTTTACGTCGGGGGATGCAATTGTCATTTTCCTCGGCTTTTCATCCGCAGACCAATGGTCAGACAGAGCGTCTGAATCAAAGCCTAGAGACTTATCTTCGGTGTTTTGTCTCAGAGAACCAGGAGGACTGGTCTTCTTTCTTGCCTCTGGCAGAGTTCGCTCTTAACAACAGGCGGAGCGAGTCCACTGGTAAGTCCCCGTTTTTTGGGGCATATGGTTTTCATCCCCAGTTTTGTACATTCAATGGGGGGGGCCCTTCTGGGGTTCCTGAGGAGGAGCGTTTCTCGTCGTCACTTGCTTCAGTGTGGAGAGGTGTATTGAATAATCTGAGTGCTATGGGGAACCGTTATAAACGTATGGCTGATAGGAGGAGAGTTTCTGGTCCAGATCTGAATGTGAACAATCTGGTATGGTTGTCTACCAGGAATATAAAACTTAAAGTTCCCTCCTGGAAGCTGGGCCCCAGATTCATCGGGCCGTACAGGATCAGTTCCATAATTAATCCTGTGGCATTTCGTCTGGACCTCCCTCCTACGTTTAAAATTCATAATGTGTTCCACAAGTCATTACTTAAGAGGTACGTGGCACCAGTCATACCATCACCTCTACCTCCTCCTCCAGTGGTGGTCAATGGTAACTTGGAGTTTCAAGTGTCAAAGATCATTGACTCACGTCTGAATCGCCGGTCCCTTCAGTACTTGGTGCATTGGAAGGGGTATGGTCCAGAGGAGAGGACGTGGGTTCCTGCGTCTGACATTAACGCAGATCGTTTGGTGCGGACCTTCCACAGAACTCACCCGGGCAAACCTGGCCCTGAGGGTCCGGAGGCCCCTCGTAGAAGGGGGGGTACTGTCATGTGTGCATCGCCACGAAGATCGTCGCGGTTGCACATTCTGACTTCTCACAGCTGAGTTGCTGTTTCTTTGTGTTTGGCAGTTAGGGAGTTAATTCTGTCTGTGCTCAGTTCTGGGACTGGGTGCAGTTTTCTCCCGGCTGCAATTAATTATTTGTTGATTGGTTTCCTTTAAATCTCTGGTTGTCTGTGTTGGGAGTTGCCAGTGAAATTCTTCATGCAGACCACAGATAGGATTGTATCTGTATAGACTTAAGTTAAAGAGCTCCTTAGTTGTTTTAAGCTCACCTTGCTTAGAGTTTAATATCCCAGATCATTTATGTTCCTTCTGTGTTTGAGTGTGTATGCAAGTCTGTGTTTTCTCCAGTCTGTCTTATATGTCTAATCTGTGTATTTAGCAGAGATCAGCCCATATCCCTTTGGTGGTAATCAGAATCCTTCTTAGGACTGATTACAGGGTTCAGGGACTGATAGGAGACAGGGTTAGGCTGGAGACTTGGACCTCTGAACCATTATCAGTACCTCCAAGGTGAGGGATTAGTTAGGACCCCAGTTTAGGGTCAGGTTAGACCCCCGGTCCTCCTCTTTCCTGTGACAGTGTATCAAGTCCTCAAGATTAACCCTGAGTTCAACGGATATCGTGTCAAGTAAATCTATTCTATATTTACATGCTGATGTTGCTAATCTATATGTTGTATAGAGTGTTGTTCTTTTAAGAATAGTTTACTGACATCGTACACATATCATAAGACCGCGTGACAGTAGAGCCGTAAAATTTAAAAATCATATTTTTTCCACAAAAATGATCTTTTCACCCCAATTTTTATTTTTCCAAGGGTAACAAGACTCCAAAAGTTATTGTGCAATTTGTCCTGAGTGCGCTGATACCCCATATGTGGGGGTAAACCACTGTTTGGGTGCATGGCAGAGTTTGGAAGGGAAGGAGCGCCGTCTGACTTTTTCAACGCAGAATTGGCTGGACGCCATGTCGTGTTTGGAGAGCTCCTGATCTGCCTAAACAGTGGAAACCCCCATAAATGACACCATTTTGGAAACTAGACCCTTCAAGGAACTTATCTAGATGTGTGGTGAGAACTTTGAACCCCCAGGTGTTTCACTAAAGTTTATAACGTACAGCCGTAAAATAAAAAATCTTTTTATTTTTTTGCAAAAATGATTTTTTCGCCCCAATATTTTATTTTTACAAGGGTAACAGGAGAAATTGGACTCCAAAAGTTGTTGTCCAATTTGTCCTGAGTACACTGATACCCAATATGTGGGAGAAAACTACTGTATGGGTACACGTTGGGGCTCGGAAGGGAAGTAGTGACGTTTTGGATTGCAGACTTTGATGGAATGGTCTGGGGGCGTCATGTCGCATTTGGAGAGCCCCTGATGCGCCTAAACAGTGGAAATCCCCAACAAGTGACCCATTTTGGAAAATAGACCCCACAAGGAACTTATCTAGGTGTGTGGTGAGCGCTATGAAGCCCCAAGTGCTTCACAGAAGTTTATAATGTACAGCCGTAAAAACAAAAAAATAATTTTTTTTGTACAAAAATGATATTTTCGCCCCAGTTTTTTATTTTCTCAAGGGTAACAGAAGAAATAGGACAAATTGCACAATAACTCTTGGGGTCCAGAGTACGCTGATACCCCATATGCGGGAGTAAACTACTGTTTGGGCGCATGGCAGAGCTCAGAAGTGAAGGAGCACCGTTTGACTTTTTCAACGCAGAATTGGCTGGAATTGAGATCAGACGCCATGTCACATTTGGAGAGCCCCTGATGTGCCTAAACAGCGGAAACCCCCCAATTCTAACTCCAACCCTAACCCCAACACACCCCTAACCCTAGTCCCAACCCTAACCACAAACCTAACCCTAACACACCCCTAATCCCAACCCTAACCCTAATCCTAACTTTAGCGCCAACCCTAACCCTAACTTTAGCCGCAACCCTAACCCTAACCCTAATGGGAAAATGGAAATAAATAATTTTTTTTAATTTTATTATTTTTCCCTAACTAAGGGGGTGATAAAGGGGGGTTTGATTTACTATTTATAGCGGGTTTTTATGATTGGCAGCTGTCACGCTAAAAGACGCTTTTTATTGCAAAAATAGTTTTTTGCATCGCCACATTTTGAGAGCTATAATTTTTGCATATTTTGGCCCACAGAGTCATGTGAGGTCTTATTTTTTGCGGTACGAGTTGTCGTTTTTATATGTACCATTTTTGAGCAGGTGACATTTTTTGATCGCTTTTTATTTCGATTTTTGGGAGGTTAGAATGAACAAAAATCAGCAATTCGTGAATTTCTTTTGGGGGAGGCGTTTTTATTGTTCCGCGTGTGGTAAAATTGATAAAGCAGTTTTATTCTTCGGGTCAGTACGATTATGGCGATACCTCATTTATATCATTTTTTTATGTTTTGGCGCTTTTATAGAATAAAAACAATTTTATATAAAAAATAATTATTTTTGCATCGCTTTATTCTGTGAGCTATAACTTTTTTATTTTTTCGCTGATGATGCTATATGGCAGCTCGTTTTTTGCGGGACAAGATGACATTTTTAGCGGTACCATGGTTATTTATATCGGTCTTTTTGATCGCGCGTTATTCCACTTTTTGTTCGGCGGTATGATGATAAAGCATTGATTTTTTGCTTCGTTTTTTTTTTTTTAAGGGGTTCACTAAAGGGGTTAACTAGTGGGACAGTTTTATAGGGGGGTCGTTACGGACGCGGCGATACCAAATATGTGTACTTTTATTGTTTTGGTTTTTTTATTTACAGGAAGAAATGAATTTATTGGGGAATATTTTTTTTTTTTTTTATTTATTTTGGATTTTTTTTTATAACAAGTTTATTTTTATTTTTTTAACTTTTTTACTTTGTCCCAGGGTGGGACATCACTGTATTTTATCAAATCGCTGGTGTGACAGTGTGCTGTGCACACTGTCACACCAGCGATCGCTCAGGCAGTGCAGCAGGCTTCTCAGTGCCTGCTCTCAGCAGGCACTGAGGAAGCCGCCTCCCTCCAGGACCCCGGCGCCATCTTGGATCCGGGTCCTGGGAGGGAGGAAGCCCTCAGAACAGCGCGATCACATCGCGCTGGTCTGAGGGTCTCAGGGGGGCGCGCAGGGAGCCCACTCCCTGCGCGATGCTTCCCTGTGCCCCCAGTACACCGCGATCATGTTTGATCGCGGTGTGCTAGGGGTTAATGTGCCGGGAGCGGTCTGTGATAATCAGCTGACACCCGGCGGTGATTAGCTGCGCTCCCCTCAGGAGCGCAGCTGATCGCCTATGACGTACTATCCCGTCCATGGTCAGATTGGCACGGGTTTCATGGACGGGATAGTACGTCTAATGTCAGAGAGGGGTTAAGGAGGCTATTGATAAATTATATCTGAAGAAGGCACCAGGTCCAGATGGTATAACAGCAGAATTCTATAAGAAATTCAGAGACCTCCTGGCTCCAATCCTCGTGGATGTGTATAGAAATTGTCTAGAAAATCACCTGATGCCTCCATCCATGAGTGTCCTCGTTAATTCTGCTATCTAAATGTAAAGAGCCGAGCGACATCAAGAACTGGAGGCCGATTGCCCTCTTGAATGTGGACAGGAAGATTCTAGCAAAGATCCTATTTTCTAGATTAGTCTGGTTGTCCCCGGCACTGTTGGCAGGCTCTCAGTTTGGCACAGTAAAAGGGCGGAACATCTTTGGAGCAGTCATCTCGATACGGGAGATGTTTGAGAGATGTAAAGCTCTGCAGTGTGGGAGATATGTTGTTAGTCTGGACCAGGCTAAAGCCTTTGACAGGGTTGATCATGACTATCTGTGGGCCACTTTGTCAAAGTACGGTATTCCGGGACAATTTGTGGATTGGCTGAAAACTTTGTACAGAGAGGCGGTGAGCTTTCCTCTGATTAATGGTTGGCAGGGTGACATTTTTGGAGTTGTGGCGGGGGTGAGGCAGGGTTGCCCACTGAGTCCGCTCCTGTATGTTTTTGCCCTAGACCCGTTTCTGAGGTCACTGCAGGAGTGCGATTTTCAGGGGGTACCGGTCCCCCACTGCCTGCCTCTGAATGTTGTTGCCTATGCGGATGATGTGACGTTGGTGATATCTAATCCTCGAGAGGTGCAGATGTTATCTGCGTCCATCAGAAACTACTCAGAGGCCTCCGGGTCTCTGGTGAACCTTGAAAAGAGTCAAGCTCTGTGGACATTAGATACTGATCCCAGCTTTGATCTGCCGCAGTTTGCCAAAGCCTCCACCCATATTAAGATCCTAGGGGTTAAATTTGGGAGGGATGATAATGCCACGCTAAATTGGGAGGAGAAATTGGAAGCCGGAAATGCAAAGGTTCAGCGATGGAAGAACTGGAGGCTGACCTACAGAGAAAGGGTCAAAATGTTGAAGACTTACCTGGTCCCCGTTTTCTTGTATGTCTCTGTCATTTTCCCTTTGCCAGAATCTTTCTCAGCGAGGCTCTTCAGTCTGTTCTTCCAGCTCTTGTGGGGGAATAGGTTGAACCTAATAAAGAGGGGAATAACGTACCTGTGTGGCCCAGCTATGTCAGGCACACATAATCCAGGAGAATGCACAGGAAGGTAATCGAAAAGCTTGATATCCATTCACGTCACTCACACTTTCAGACACACCCATTAGGGGTATAAAAGGTAGTGACACGTAGCAGTCAGGATTCTAGCTTCCTGTCTTCGGACAGATCAGTTCGATTCAAGCCTTGGGAGACTCAGGAGTGAGTCATCCCCCAGATAGTTTCCTGTCTGAGAAGAGCTCAGTGCAGTCTGTTTCCTGTCCCAGGACAGTTGAGATCATTGAGATAGCTTCCTGTCTTAGTACAGTGTAGTTCAGTGTCAGTCCAGTCTGGACTTGGAGGATACTGAGAGCTGTCCAGTGAGCTCTGGAGAAAGCTGACATTTCCATCAAAGCTACAAGTGCTTATGTTAAGAGCGAGAGCAGGGCGAAGGGCACAGTGGAGAAGATAGATGCTAGTGCACCAGGTACCGGATTACCTGCACTAATTCACCGGACACCGGGGTCCGAAGCGTTGCTAGCGCTTCACGCCTAGTAACAAGATAACCGGAGGCTTTCTGGACCACAGGTAGCAGAAGGTAGCCCTAAGCGCTGATACGTAAACGCAGTCAGGGAGAACAAGGACTTTTAGCAGGGCCCTGCATAGAGGGACTTTGTTCTTTCCAACATCTGAGAATCAGAGACAGAAAAGGCTCCACCACAATGTCGGCCGGGCGTTGCAGCTATTGAAAAAGCTGGAGATTACAGAGTTAACTTCGCTTCATGCAAGTTTGGACTCAGATACATATGAAGTAAAGGAGACCTCTAACCTGCTCAGCGGTTTCCCGAATGTGCATTCTCCACCCCGACCAGCTCCCGGGACCTGCCTGAAACACCTACAAGTAAAGGTATGAAAAGAAGCTGCATTGTGTGTGACTGAATTATTACCTACACCCTGCATCATCATAGACTTCCAGGGACCCGTCTCACCTGTGGGAGACTTACCACCCAGCTGCCCCCATAACATCCCCTGTGAAGATCCTTATAGCAGCGCTGGTCCAATTGATCAGACACCACAGGTGGCGTCACGAACTAACTACAAATCCCCTGTAAATATCCCCCATTGTATGAGCGCCAGGGCCACGGACCGAGTCCTGCTGCCAGTGCCAAACCCCATAGACTTTCATGGGCTCGGTGTCGAGTACCCCATTGCCCTGGTACTTAGTGCGACTCATCTAACTTGGCGTCACGAACAGGATGCGAAGCTTGCAATTGTGAGTCCTGTGTGCCTATTGAACTGTTTGGTGAAAAAGACTGTTTTCTGTATTTGGCGCCATTTTACCGCCATTTTTGCCGTCATATTCGCGCCCTCAGGCGCTGGGGAAGAAGGGGGGCGTACCTGAAAGAAAAGCGCGCTGTTGCCTGGACACGCCCCCAACTCTGACGCGGCGGCAGGTCCTGCGAGAGCGGAAGTGAACGCTCTGACAACACAGCGCCAGCGACAAAGGTCCTGTCTCCACCGCTGTGCCTGCGACTCTGCAGCCTTTGAAAGAGGTAGGCTCCGATTAAACAGGGGGGCACCAACATGTCGCAGCAACCGGCAGACGGAGCGGCCCCCGCCGGAGGCCCCAATAGCCCACCGCTTGGCATTGTAGTGCAGGATGGAGGTGCGGGCCCCTCACCTGGTCCGGTGGTCCCGCTCATGCCCCTAACGCTCCCATACATGCCAGGAGCGAAGTGGCTCCCTCAGTACAGCGGCGAGCCAGACACCCTACCAGGGTTTAAACGGAAAATATGTAGCATCCTAGACATGTACTCAATGACTGAAAAGCAAAAAGCTGCTGTGGTAATAGGACAGTTAGCTGGTGCGGCTGAGAAAGAAGTAGAGACTTGGACCACTGCAGACCAGGAGTCGGTACCTGCGATTCTCTTAAAGCTACAGGCCATCTTTGAGGACCGCACAGAAACGGATCTCCGGATGGCATTTTATCAGTGCTTCCAGAGACCGGGTGACAGTATTAGGGACTACGCCTGCCGACTACAGGGGGCCCTGCGAGCTCTCAAACATGCTAACCCTGCAAGTGCCATTGACGAAAGCAAAATGTTGAAAGAACAATTTGTACGGGGACTAAGGTCTCCAGCGGAAGGCAGGACTGTAAACTGGTGGTCCTTGGATCATCCAGATGCCACTTTTGATGCCCTAAAGGACATGGCAATAAAAGTGTGTAGCCCTGGTACACAATACCAGGAGGATGAGTGGAGAGGTAACGGTTAAGGGCTCTTCATGATATCATGTACACTTCGGACACACCCACCAGGGGTGTGGAGGGGAGTGCTAAGTAGTCTGAGTTCAGTTCAGTCAGTGACTCAAAGGGGTGAGGAAGTGCAGTCTTTGTGCAGTTCAGAAAGTGGAGGCCAGTACAGGTGAGCCAGTTCACCTCAGCCTGGTCAGAGCTGTGCCCCACTATAAGACGGACTGAGATATCTATTAAGAGTTGAGCATATCGAAGGGCATAGTGGAAGAGAACAGAGAAGTGCCATGAGTATAGGATACCTGCACATTGTTACCGGTCACTGGGGACCGAAGGATCACTAAAGCTTCACGCTTAGTGTTAAGAAAACCAGAGGCTTATCGGACCTTAGGTCGTGGCAAGCATCCCTGAAGAGTCAGTACGTATCTGGGGTCAGGGAGAGTGAGAACCTTGAGCCTGATCAGCAAGAATAGGAACTCAGCTCTCTCACAGGAAGGCTCCGACCACAAAAACTGACCGGGCAGAACAGCTTTGGAATAGCTGGAGTTATAGAGGGAACTACGCTTCAGGCTGGTTGGACTCATCAACATTGGACAGTAAAGGAGGCCCCTAACTTGCTTAGCCGTTGCCTCAAAGCTCATCCTCCATCAACCCCATCAGCCTCCCTGGGACCTGCCTTACCATCTTACAAGTAAAGGTATGGAAAGACGCTGACCGTGTGAGACTGAGTTATTTACTTGCATGCCTGCACAACCCTGCTTTAACTATCGACCTGAGGGAAGAGTCCTACCTGTAGGGGACCCGACATCTAGCTGCCTCACCATCCCCTCAGAGCTCTACAGCAGCGCTGGTACAAATTACCAGAGACTACAGGTGGCGTCACGAACTGTATATAAATCAACCCCTGTAAATATTCCCCCAACATACGCCAGACCGCCAGGGCCACAGACCGAGCCACCGCTACCTGTGACAAACCCCATAGACTTCCATGGGCTCGGCTCTGAGTATCCCATTGCCCTGGTAATCCACAATTGTGGTGGCGGGTCGACACAAAACTTTGGCGTCACGAACAGGATACGAAACTTGCAGCATTGCGAGCCCTGTGTGCCTGTGGAGTGTTTTGGCGAAAAAGACTGTTGCTGTTGTTTGGCGCCAAATACCGCCATATTTGCCACCAGATTCGCGCCCTAAGGCGCTGGAGAAGAAGGTGGGCGTACCTGAAAGAGCGCGCAAAGTCTTGGACACGCCCCTGGCTCTGACTCATCGGCAGGTCCTGCAACAGGAAGTGAACGCTCTGACATCAGAGCGCCTGCGACGAAGGTCCTGTTCCCACTGCGGTGCCTGTGAAATAGCAGCGTCTGAAACCGGTAGGCTCCGTTTAACCAAGGGGGCGCTAAGATGTCACAACAACCGGCTGACAGTGCGGCCCGGCCGGAGGCCCCAATCCCGCACCGCTTGGTATTGTAGCGCCAGATGGGGGCGCAGGCCCTGCACCCAGTCCGGTAGTCCCGATCATGCCACTAACGCTCCCATATATGCCTGGGGCGAAATGGCTTCCCCAGTACGGCGGTGAGCCAGGCACATTAGCAGGCTTCAAGCGGAAGTTATGCAGCATCCTAGAAATGTACTCCATGCCTGAGAGACAAAAAGCTGCTGTGCTAATAGGGCAGCTAACTGGCGCTGCTGAGAGGGAAGTGGAGACTTGGGATACCGTTGATCAGGAGTCGGTACCTGCGATCTTCCTGAAGCTACATGCCATATTTGAAGACCGCACAGAAACGGATCTCCGGATGGCATTCTATCACTGTTCACAACAGCCAGGTGACAGCATTCGGGACTATGCTTGCCGACTACAGGGAGCCCTGAGAGCCCTCAAGCAAATTAACAATTTAAATGCTATCGACGAGAATAAAATGCTGAAAGAACAATTTATACAGGGATTGAGATCCCAAGAGGAACGCAGAACTGTAAACTGGTGGTCCTTAGACCATCCGGATGCTACCTTTGATGCCCTAAAGGACATGGCAATAAAAGGGCTGCGGCCCCTGGGCAAACCCGAGGTGGCAACCCAACATCATCAGGCTGAAGTCACTCTGGAACCGGCAGTAACCCCCTTTTCCCCGCTAGTGGCTGAAGCCAAAGCGCAGGTGACACCTCCCAGTGAATTGGATTGTCTGCGCTCAGAGGTGCGCCAGCTGACTAAAAATCTGGCCGCTGTGATGAGTGCCCTGCAGCTGCGGAAAGAGGAGGAAGGGAAGATCTTGTTAGCTGACTGCCCAGAAGACGTTCCGTGGATGCACCGGAGAAGAAAGAAGACGTCGCCCCCCGGAGGAGGACAACGCCACCCCCAGGAGCGACCTCTGATCAACACCCTCCTCGTCGAGAGATCATCTGTTACCGATGCAACCGGAAAGGTCATATGTCTCCACAGTGTCCTTTAAACGGGCAGAACCTGGGTCCGAGGGCCAACACCCAGGAGAATACCCGTCAGGCCCCTAGACTGGAGCCGCAGGTATGTGGGCGGGCGACCCTACCTGTCTATTATTCTAGATGGTATTGCTGTTCCAGCATTGTTAGACACTGGGTCGCAGGTGACCCTAATACCTGATGCCCTATATACCAAGTACTGGTCAATGGACAGTCTTAAACCTCCGAGCCTTGACTTTACCGTGTATGCTTCTAATGGTCTTCCTGTAGAAGTACTCGGAACAAAATGTGTAGATGTAAAGGTGGGCAGAGAGGAGTTGAAAGACCAGGGGCTTCTGGTAGTAAAGACTGTAAATGAGGAGAACGGTTTAAATATAATTTTGGGTACTAACATTATCGGTAATTGTTTGGGAGAAGTTGTGTTCTTGCTCCAACAGCTCGCTGAGATTGCCCGACCAAGGCAGAGAGGAGTAATCCAAAGAGAGATCCGGGCCCTGGTGTGTCAGCAGCAAGCGAAGCTTACAGACGGCGAAATTGGTAATGTACGGGTCACTGACTCGGATCCTATTGTGATACCCCCAATGAGTGAAATGATCATTTGGTGCAGGGCGGCCATAGGTCTGAGAGGACAGAATTACCAAGCTGTAGTAGAACCCCACCATTCAGAACATAGACCTACACTTATGACTGCTAGAGGAGTAGTAGAAGTGGTGAATGGAAGAGTACCGGTACGGCTTCTCAATTGGGGAGATGATGAGGTAAACTTACCCCGTTATGCAACCATTGCTAAACTACATGCTGTTGATAATAATTCTATTCTCCCGGCTGAGTCCTTAGACTCCTGTCAAATAGCGGAGGACAATGACCCAGCAACTCAGGTGGCGGAGTGGTGTCAGCAACTCCATGTTGGGACGGACACCACTCCCGCTCACCAGAAGCAAGGGGTATTACGGGTGGTGCAAGAGTACGCCCAAGTGTTTAGCAAAAATCCACTTGATTTTGGGATAATTAAGGGAGTACAACATCATATCCCTACAGGCAGTCATCCTCCCATCAAAGAGCGGTATAGGCCCATACCTCCAGCTCATTATCAGAAGGCTAAAGAAATGTTGAATGATATGAAGAAAGCCGGGGTGATAAGGGATAGTTGTAGCCCCTGGGCAGCCCCTCTAGTTCTGGTTAAAAGAAAGATGGTAGTATGAGAATGTGTGTGGATTACAGGCAGGTGAACCGCATAACACACAAGGATGCATACCCGTTACCACGTATAGAGGAATCATTAGCTGCTCTGAAAACGGCTAACTACTTTTCTACCCTTGATCTGACTAGTGGTTACTGGCAAGTGGCTGTGGCTGAGGAGGATCGTGAGAAAACGGCTTTCACCACCCCAATGGGGCTCTGTGAGTTCGACAGAATGCCGTTTGGGCTCAGCAGTGCCCCAGGAACATTTCAGAGAGTGATGGAAAATTGTCTGGGACATCTCAATTTTGAAACCGTGCTGCTATACCTAGACGACGTTATCGTGTATTCCAAGACATATGAGGACCATCTGAAACACCTGGCAGAAGTGTTTGAGTCCCTGTCCAGGTACGGGATGAAATTAAAACCCTCAAAATGCCATCTACTCAAACAGAAGGTGCAATACTTGGGGCACATCGTCAGTTCGGAAGGAGTAGCGCCGGACCCAGAGAAAGTCACTGCCATCCAGAAGTGGCCGGAGCCGAAGAACCTTAAGGAAGTGCGACAGTTCCTGGGACTAACGGGTTACTACAGAAGGTTCGTGAAAGATTACACGAAGAAGGCAGCTCCTTTACAGGACCTCCTGGTAGGACAATCCTTAAAGAGCAGAAACCCTCCCTTTAATTGGGGTAAAGAACAGGCTGAAGCATTCCAAAAGATGAAAGAGATCCTTACAGGTGATGAGATCTTAACCTATCCTGATTACAGCCAACCGTTCCTGTTGTACACCGACGCCAGTAATGAAGGTTTGGGAGCAGTTCTCAGTCAGAAGCAGAATGGCCAAGAAAAAGTCATCGCATATGCCAGCAGAAAACTCAGGCCAACTGAAAGGAATCCGGAAAATTATAGCAGCTTCAAGCTGGAGTTTCTGGCGCTGGTCTGGGCCATTACTGAAAGATTTAAGCACTATCTGGCCTCCAATAAGTTCACGGCGTACACAGACAACAACCCGTTAACGCACCTGGAAACCGCCAAGCTGGGCGCCATGGAGCAGCGTTGGATGGCTCAGTTGTCCAATTACCAGTTTACTATCAAGTACCGGGCAGGTCGAAAGAATGCTGATGCGTTGTCCCGAATGCCGCATGACTCTGATACGGAAGGAGAATCGGATGACCTGGAAGAAATTGAGCTACCTGCGTTCCATCGAAATGGGGTAGTCCACGAGCATCGAGTCCACAGAAAGCAGTATGGTGCAACATTAAATCCTTTACCCCATCACAGTTGGAAAGAGACTCAGGACAGTGATCCAGTGGTCAGCCGCATCAAGGAGTTGTTAAGACAGGAAGGCTCCTCTTTGGAAAAGGAAGCACCTATGTCAGCCAAGCTCCTGTGGAACGAGAAAAGCAGGTTGTTCCTATACCGTGAGAAGTTGTGCAGGAGATACGTCAACCCCAGAACCCATGAGATGGTCTGGCAAATAGTGGTCCCCAAGGCAGACGTCCAATGGTGTTGGAAGCATACCACGATCAAGCAGGACACTTTGGCTGGAGAAAGCTGGAGACCCTGTTGAGATGCCGGTTCTACTGGGTAGGGATGCGCAGCTCCATCGAGAGGTGGTGTCGGAACTGTGGACCCTGTGGTCTCAGAAGAAAGGACTACGGTAGTCAGAAGGCACCCCTGCAACCTATCCGGACGACTCGTCCTCTGGAGATTGTGGCCCTGGACCACGTCAAATTGTCGCCAAGTAGATCTGGATACTCATACGCCTTGACCATGGTGGACCATTACTCCAGATTTCTGGTGGTTGTTCCAGTTAAGGACCAGACCGCAGTGACGGCCGCGAAAACCTTTCAAGCAAGCTTCTGCAGACCGCATGGGTATCCGGAGCAAGTATTAACCGATCAAGGACCTGCTTTCGAAGCTGATTTATTCAAGGAATTCTGTCACATGTACGGGTGCAAGAAAATTAGAACAACACCATATCACCCTCAAACCAACGGTCTTTGCGAAAAAATGAACCATATTGTCCTTGATTTGTTGAGATCCATACCGTTGGAAGACAGGAATCGATGGCCGGATTTACTACCTGATTTGGTTGATTTGTATAACCATATACCTGTCAGTTCCACTAACTGCACTCCAGCCTATCTTATGAGAGCAAGGCCCGGAAGACTACCAATGGATCTAGAACTTGGAGTGGTAGAACCGGAGGCAGACGACGCCGTTGAAAACTGGGACATCAATCGGCAAGAGCAATACAGAAGAGTACAAATCTGTGTAGAGGAAAGTCTCAACAAGGCACGGGAAAACAGGAAGATGTTTACAACGAAATGCTCCTGCCAAGCCTTTGATGCCTGGAGAGGTAGTATTAAAAAGAAAAAGGAAGATGCACAAATTGGATAACCAGTGGGAGCAAGAACCCTACGTTGTACAAGATTCTAAATATGACAACAGAAAAGTTTGTATCATCAGTAAGGACGGAGGAAGAACAATAACCACTGTGTGCAGAGACCATTTGAAATTGTGTCCAGAACCCTTAAAATGTTGTGAAAGAACCCTGTCATCAATCAAAAGAAAGGAAAGGGAAGAGGTCATACACACGATCTGGGAGATTTTCCTGCGGATTGGCCTAGACTGGGAGATGCTGTAATAGTTCCGTGTTGCAGTTTTATCAGCCACAAGAGGAAGTTTTACCTCCAGTTGTGCCCGTGGTGCCAGTCGAGCCCGTTCAGGAGTTACCCATCCCAGCAACACCTCAACCTATGGAATCTCAAGAAGGATCATCTGAAGCAGCGCCCCATACTATGGGATCCCCTGGTGAAGCTGACTCACACCGCCCAGCCATCAGTACGCTTGCCAGATCCATAGAAAGATTGAGGAAGTTCTATAGTTTGCCGTTACGCAGTGCAGACAGATCGCAACTTAATATACCTGAGGCTACTCCACGTAGATCAGAGCGAATCACAAAAGGAAAGTTACCCATTCGATACCAGCAGTAATTATAACGAATTAATGTGAATACTGTAAAAAGTCTTATATATATATGTGTTTTTCCCTATTATGTCTTATAATGGACTCAGAGGCTGAGGACTGAGCCAGCCCAAAAACTGTATCCTGTAAATAGTTGCACTAAGGTGCCTTTTAATGATTTCACACGAAGCCTTGACTTACCTCTGAACATAAAACCCGTGTGGTGAGGCACTGAGTGAGGTCTGCATTCGGATGTCCTGCAGCCCACCCAGGACCCACGTTGAAGGTTTGGTGCGGGTCCTTCACAAGCATATTGTCTATTTATATGAAAATGTTATTTAATATTGTATTTTTCTATATATAATGTTTTATTTGCAACGTTCAAGACATCCTTACCTCCCGGATGGGACGAATTAATGTTTAATGTTGATGTTTAATGCATAAAAAAAAATGTCTCTTGTATTTCACAGCCCGGGAGTGCTGTCGTTTACCATGGGGGAATGTGTAGCCCTGGTACACAATACCAGGAGGATGAGTGGAGAGGTAACGGTTAAGGGCTCTTCATGAATCATGTACACTTCGGACACACCCACAGGGGTGTGGAGGGGAGTGAATATCTGAGTTCAGTTCAGTCAGTGACCGAGGTGAGGAAGTGCAGTCTTTGTGCAGTTCAGAAAGTGGAGGCCAGTACAGGTGAGCCAGTTCACCTCAGCCTGGGCAGAGCTGTGCCCCACTGAAGACAGACTGAGATATCTATTAAGAGTTGAGCAATATCGAAGGGCATAGTGGAAGAGAACAGAGAAGTGCCATGAGTCAAGGATACCTGCACATTGTTACCGGTCACTGGGGACCGAAGGATCACTAAAGCTTCACGCTTAGTGTTAAGAAAACCAGAGGCTTATCGGACCTTAGGTCGTGGCAAGCATCCCTGAAGAGTCAGTACGTAACTGGGGTCAGGGAAGTGAGAACCTTGAGCCTGATCAGCAAGATAGGAACTCAGCTCTCTCACAGGAAGGCTCCGACCACAAAACTGACGGGCAGAACAGCTTTGGAATAGCTGGATTATAGAGGGAACTACGCTTCAGGCTGGTTGGACTCATCAACATTGGACAGTAAAGGAGGCCCCTAACTTGCTTAGCCGTTGCCTCAAAGCTCATCCTCCATCAACCCCATCAGCCTCCCTGGGAACTGCCTTACCATCTTACAAGTAAAGGTATGGAAAGACGCTGACCGTGTGAGACTGAGTTATTTACTTGCATGCCTGCACAATCCCTGCTTTAACTATCGACCTGAGGGAAGAGTCCTACCTGTAGGGGACCCGACATCTAGCTGCCTCACCATCCCCTCAGAGCTCTACAGCAGCGCTGGTAAAATTACCAGAAGACTACAGGTGGCGTCACGAACTGTAAATAATATCTATCCCCTGTAAATATTCCCCCAACAACGCCAGAACCGCTTAGGCACCCTACAGACCGAGCCATCCGCACCTGTGACAAACCCCATTAGACTTCCATGGGCTCGGCTCTGAGTACCCCATTGCCCTGGTAATCCACAATTGTGTGTGGCGGGTCGACACAAAAGGACTGCGACCCTTGGAAAAGCCAGAGGTGGCAAATCAGTATCACCCGGGTGAAGCCACTCTAAAGCCGGCAGTACCCACCTTTTCCCCGCAGGTGGCAGAAGCTAAACGCAGGTGGCGCCCCCCTAGTGAGTTGGAATGTCTGCGCTCAGAAGTGCGCCAGCTGACTAAGAACCTGACCACTGTAATGAATGCCCTGCAACTGCGGAAAGAAGAAGGAGGAAAGATCTACTAGCCGACTGTCCGGAGGATGTCCCTTGGATGAACCGGAGGAAATGGAGGACGTCGCCTCACCGGAGGAGGACCACGCCACCCCCAGGAGCGACTCCTGATCAACACCATCCTCGCCGGGAGATCATCTGCTACCGCTGCAACCAAAAAGGTCATATGGCTCAGCAATGTCCTTTAAACGAGCCGATCCTGGGTCAGAGGGCCAACACCCAGGAGTAGACTCATCAGACCCCTTAGACTGGAACCGCAGGTTCGTGGGTGGACGACCCTACCTGTCCATCATTCTGGACGGGATTGCAATTCCTGCACTGCTGGACACTGGATCTCAGGTGACCATAATACCTGATGTCCTTTATAATAAATTTTGGTCCATGGACAGTCTCCAGCCCCCGAGCCCTGACTTTACAGTGTACGCCACCAATGGTCTCCCTGTTGAGGTACTCGGAGCCAAAAATGTGGACGTAAAAGTGGGCAGAGTGGAGCTGAAGGATCAGGGACTTCTAGTAGTCAGGACTGTAAATGAGGAAAATGGCTTAAATGTGATATTAGGTACTAACATTATCAGTAACTGTCTGGGAGAAGTGGTGTTTTTGCTCCAACAGCTCGCTGAAGTTGCCAAGCCAAAGCAGAAGGGAGTGATCCAGAGGGAGATCCGGGCCCTGATGTGCCAGCAGCAAGCGGAGCTTACAGATGGTGAAATCGGTAATGTACGGGTCACGGACCCGAATCCCATTGTAATACCCCCAATGAGTGAAATGTTAATATGGTGTAGAGCAGCCATAGGTCTGAGAGGACAGAACTACCAAGCAGTAGTAGAGCCCCATCGCTCAGAGCACAGACCTACACTCATGATTGCTAGAGGGGTAGTGGAAGTAATAAATGGGAGAGTACCAGTACGACTTCTCAACTGGGGAGACGATGAAGTAAATTTACCACGTTATGCCACAGTTGCTAAATTACATGCCGTAGATAACAATTCTATCCTCACAACCGAGTCCTTAGCCTCCCGCCAACCAGCGGAGAATAATGATCCAGCAACCCCGGTAGCGGATTGGTGTCAGCAGCTTCATATACGGACAGACACCACTTCCGTCCACCAGAAACAGGGGGTACTACGGGTGGTACAAGAGTACGCACAAGTATTTAGCAAACACCCACTTGACTTTGGGACAATTAAGGGAGTACAGCATCATATCCCTACAGGCAGTCATCCTCCCATCAAAGAGCGGTACAGGCCTATACCTCCAGCCCACTATCAGAAAGCTAAGGAAATGTTGCGTGACATGAAGGAAGCAGGGGTGATAAGGGATAGTTGTAGTCCCTGGGCAGCACCTCTAGTTCTAGTTCAGAAAAAGGATGGTAGCATGAGAATGTGTGTAGATTACAGACAAGTAAATCGCATTACACATAAAGATGCATACCCTTTACCACGCATAGAGGAATCCTTAGCTGCGCTGAAAACGGCTAACTACTTTTCTACCCTCGACCTTACTAGTGGGTACTGGCAAGTAGCTGTGGCTGAGGAGGATCGGGAAAAAACTGCTTTCACCACCCCAATGGGACTCTGCGAGTTTGACAGAATGCCGTTTGGCCTCAGCAGTGCCCCAGGAACATTCCAGAGAGTGATGGAGAGCTGTCTGGGACATCTCAACTTTGAAACCGTGTTGCTGTACCTGGACGATGTGATTGTGTACTCCAAGACATATGAAGATCATCTGAAGCACCTGGCAGAGGTATTCGAGTCACTGTCCAAGTATGGGATGAAACTGAAGCCCTCAAAGTGCCATCTGCTCAAACGGAAGGTACAGTACTTGGGACATATTGTCAGTTCCGAAGGAGTAGCGCCGGACCCCGAGAAGGTCACAGCCATCCAGAAATGGCCGGAGCCGAAGAATCTAAAGGAGGTGCGACAGTTCCTGGGACTAACAGGTTACTACAGGAGGTTTGTAAAAGATTACACCAAGAAAGCGGCGCCTTTACAGGACCTCCTGGTTGGACAACCTCTCAAGAGCAGAAACCCTCCATTCAATTGGGGTAAAGAACAAGCTGAGGCATTCAAAGAGATGAAAGAGATCCTGACCGGCGATGAAATCCTAGCCTACCCTGATTACAGCCAACCGTTCCTGCTGTACACCGATGCCAGTAACGAGGGATTGGGAGCGGTCCTCAGTCAGAAGCAGAATGGCCAAGAAAAAGTCATCGCATATGCCAGCAGGAAGCTCAGGCCAACTGAGAGGAACCCGGAAAACTATAGCAGCTTCAAACTGGAGTTCCTAGCGCTGGTCTGGGCCATTACCGAAAGATTCAAACATTACCTTGCCTCCAACAAGTTCACTGTGTACACAGACAACAACCCCTTGACGCACCTTGAAACAGCCAAGCTGGGAGCCATGGAACAACGTTGGATGGCTCGGCTGTCAAACTATCAGTTTACCATCAAGTACAGAGCGGGCCGTAAAAATGCTAACGCGGACGCCTTGTCCAGAATGCCGCATGAATCCGACACGGAGGAAGAATCAGATGATCTGGAAGAAATCGAGCTACCTGCGTTCCACCGAAATGGGATGGTCCAAGAGCAACGAGTCTACAGAAAGCGGAGTGGTGAGATGTTGAACCCTTTACCTCATCACAGCTGGAAGGAGACTCAGGACAGCGATCCAGTGGTCAGCCGTGTCAAGGAGCTGATAAGACAGGAAGGTTCCTCCTTGGAGAAAGACGCACCCATACCAGCAAAGCTCCTGTGGAATGAGAGAAGCCGGTTGTTCATCTACCGTGAGAAGTTGTGCAGGAGATACGTCGACCCAAGGACCCATGAGATGGTTTTGGCAGATAGTGGTCCCCAGAGCAGACATCCAAATGGTGTTAGAAGCCTACCACGATCAAGTGGGACACTTTGGCTGGAAAAAGCTGGAGACCCTGTTGAGGTGTCGGTTCTACAGGGTAGGGATGCGCAGCTCCATCGAGAAGTGGTGCCGGAACTGTGGACCCTGTGGCCTCAGACGAAAAGACTACTGTAGTCAGAAGGCACCCTTGCAGCCTATCCGGACGACTCGTCCCCTGGAGATCGTGGCATTGGATCACGTCAAGTTGTCCCAAGCAGGTCAGGATACTCATATGCCCTGACCATGGTGGATCACTATTCCAGGTTTCTGGTGGTCGCCCCTGTCAAAGATATGACAGCAGAGACAGCAGCAAGAACCTTCCAAGCAAGTTTCTGCAGACCACACGGATATCCGGAGCAGGTGCTGACTGATCGAGGTCCTGCATTCGAAGCTGAACTGTTTAAGGAATTCTGTCAATTGTATGGATGTAAGAAGATCAGAACAACACCGTACCACCCTCAGACCAATGGCCTTTGTGAAAAGATGAATCACATTGTCATCGACTTACTGAAATCTGTACCACTGGAAGAAAGAAATCGGTGGCCTGACTTGTTACCTGACCTGGTTGACTTGTACAACCACATACCAGTAAGTTCCACCAACTGCACTCCAGCCTACCTTATGAGAGCAAGACCCGGAAGGCTGCCAATGGATTTGGAACTTGGTGTGGTAGAACCAGAGGCTGATGACAGTGCTGAAGATTGGGACACGAATCGACAGGAACAGTACAGGAGAGTACAAGCCTGCGTAGAAGACAGTCTCAATAAAGTAAGGGAAAAGCAAGAGAAGAACTATAACAAAAATGCTCCTGCTACGCCTTTTATGCCTGGAGAAATGGTGCTCAAAAGGAAAAGAAGAATGCACAAGTTGGATGATCAGTGGGAACAGGAGCCATATGTCGTGCAAAATTCCAAATTTGATAACAGAAAAACCTGTACCATCAGCAAGGATGGAGGAAAAACGACTGCAACTGTGTCTAGAGATCATCTAAAGTTGTGTCCGGGCCCATTAAAGCTTCGTGAGGAAGAACCTGTTGTCCTTCAGAAAGAAAATGATGAAGCGGTCATACATACGGATTTGGGAGATTTACCTGCAGATTGGCCCAGAGTGGGAGATGCAGTAATCATTCCTGTGCTGCAGTTTTATCAACCGCAAGAAGAGTCTTTACATCCAGAGCCAGTTCCAGAGGGACCTGTTCCGGCAGAACCCCAAGAAGCGGAATCACAAGAAGCAGCACCACAAGAAGTGGAATCCCCTGGTGAAGCAGTACCGCATTGCCCAGTTGCTAGCATGCTTGCCAGGTCCCTAGAGAGGTGGAGTCGTGTCTATAGTTTTGCCGTTACGCAGAACAGATAGGCTAGAAACTACTATACCTGATGCTACCCCACGTAGGTCAGAACGTATCACTAAAGGAAGATTACCTATTCGTTATCAAGAGTAGTCCTAGTAAATTAGTTAGCCAGACCCAGACAGGGTTTACTGCATCTGAAGAATTGTATAAAGTTTTACAAGGAAGATTTTTGCACTTTAATAGAAGTTAAAGTATTAATGTGATTTCTATTGATATGTTTTGATATGTCTTTTATTATGCATGGACTGCGTGGCTGTGGACTGTGCCAGCCCAAGAACTTTCAATGTAAATAGTTTGCACTACGGTGCCTTATCTTGGTTTTACACAAAGCCTTGAATTACCTCTGAAGAAAAACCCGTATGGTGTGGCCTAGAGTGAGGTCTGCAGTCAGAAGTCCTGCAGCCCACCCAGGACCCACGTGGGAGGTTTTTGGTGCGGGTCCTCCACAAGAATATTGTCTAGTATTTATGGAAATGTTTTGATGCTTTGATACTTTTGTATTTTTCTAATGTACAAATTGTAACGTTCAAGAAGTCTTACCTCCCGGATGGGAAGTGTTAAAATGTTTATGTTATATGCAAAACAAATATGTTTTCTTTTTCTCTTTTACAGCCCGGGAGTGCTGTGTTTAACCAAGGGGGGATGTGTGGCCCAGTTATGTCAGGCACACATAATCCAGGAGAATGCACAGGAAGGTAATCGAAAAGCTTGATATCCATTCACGTCACTCACACTTTCAGACACACCCACTAGGGGTATAAAAGGTAGTGACACGTAGCAGTCAGGATTCTAGCTTCCTGTCTTCGGACAGATCAGTTCGATTCAAGCCTTGGGAGACTCAGGAGTGAGTCATCCCCCAGATAGTTTCCTGTCTGAGAAGAGCTCAGTGCAGTCTGTTTCCTGTCCCAGGACAGTTGAGATCATTGAGATAGCTTCCTGTCTTAGTACAGTGTAGTTCAGTGTCAGTCCAGTCTGGACTTGGAGGATACTGAGAGCTGTCCAGTGAGCTCTGGAGAAAGTTGACATTTCCATCAAAGCTACAAGTGCTTATGTTAAGAGCGAGAGCAGGGCGAAGGGCACAGTGGAGAAGATAGATGCTAGTGCACCAGGTACCGGATTACCTGCACTAATTCACCGGACACCGGGGTCCGAAGCATTGCTAGCGCTTCACGCCTAGTAACAAGATAACCGGAGGCTTTCTGGACCACAGGTAGCAGAAGGTAGCCCTAAGCGCTGATACGTAAACGGAGTCAGGGAGAACAAGGACTTTTAGCAGGGCCCTGCATAGAGGGACTTTGTTCTTTCCAACATCTGAGAATCAGAGACAGAAAAGGCTCCACCACAATGTCGGCCGGGCGTTGCAGCTATTGAAAAAGCTGGAGATTGCAGAGTTAACTTCGCTTCATGCAAGTTTGGACTCAGATACATATGAAGTAAAGGAGGCCTCTAACCTGCTCAGCGGTTTCCCGAATGTGCATTCTCCACCCTGACCAGCTCCCCGGGACCTGCCTGAAACACCTACAAGTAAAGGTATGAAAAGAAGCTGCATTGTGTGTGACTGAATTATTACCTACACCCTGCATCATCATAGACTTCCAGGGACCCCTCTCACCTGTGGGAGACTTACCACCCAGCTGCCCCCATAACATCCCCTGTGAAGATCCTTATAGCAGCGCTGGTCCAATTGATCAGACACCACAGGTGGCGTCACGAACTAACTACAAATCCCCTGTAAATATCCCCCATTGTATGAGCGCCCAGGGCCACGGACCGAGTCCTGCTGCCAGTGACAAACCCCATAGACTTTCATGGGCTCGGTGCCGAGTACCCCATTGCCCTGGTACTTAGTGCGACTCATACCTACGGCGGAGAGAGGGTGGGCTGGATATGTTGAATCCAAGGGTTTTCTTTGACTCCTTGTTTCTAAAGGTGAATTTTGGGAACATGGACTCAAATAGTAGCTCCCTGTGGGTAAATAGTATCAGGGATTGGATATTGCCCAGTCTCAAGAGGAGGAGATGGACAAGTGACCACCTCCCCCAGTATCTGGACTACGGTCTGAAGTGTGTTAGGAGGTGGGGACTGGAGAAGTCTTACATTGAGAGCAGTACGAGAAGAGACCTGTACGCTCATGTATGTGGGACTTTCTTCTTCTCTCCACTGGCCCTGAGAGATTGTGTCACCACCACCCTGCAGGAAAGCCTTAGGTTCCTAAACGGGAAACGACTTCCTCCTAAACTGTTTGATGTCACTTGGCTTTCACTGCATAGTCGGCTCTTTGTCAGGGGGAACATGAAACATCTGAGTGTCTCTGATCGGAATTGTCCTCTTGGTTGTCAGCAGGAGGAGACTATGGAGCACTTTATATGTGATTGCTGGGGAGGGAGGAAGATCTGGGAGGAAGTGTCAGCTAATCTAAAGATCCCCAGACTGCGGACCCTAAAGTACCCTGACATAATCTATGGTGTCCCCTCCACTGTTAGTAACATCGACAGAGAGACGATGTGTGTGGCCCAGCTATGTCAGGCACACATAATCCAGGAGAATGCACAGGAAGGTAACCGCAAAAGCTTGATATCCATTCACGTCACTCACACTTTCAGACACACCCATTAGGGGTATAAAAGGTAGTGACACGTAGCAATGTTCAGTCTGTCTGTGCAGGAGGAGAGGAGTGGGCACATTCAGAGTTCAGAGTTCAGTCTGTTTCCTGTCTTCGGACAGATCGAGTTCAGTTCAGCTTCCTGTCTTAGTACAGTGTAGTTCAGTGTCAGTCCAGTCTGGACTTGGAGGATACTGAGAGCTGTTCAGTGAGCGCTGGAGAAAGCTGACATTTCCATCAAAGCTACAAGTGCTTATGTTAAGAGCGAGAGCAGGGCGAAGGGCACAGTGGAGAAGATAGATGCTAGTGCATCAGGTACCAGATTACCTGCACTAATTCACCGGACACCGGGGTCCGAAGCGTTGCTAGCGCTTCACGCCTAGTAACAAGATAACCGGAGGCTTTCTGGACCACAGGTCGCAGAAGGTAGCCCTAAGCGCTGATACGTAAACGGAGTCAGGGGGAACAAGGACCTTGAGTGGGACGCTACAAAAGTAGGGACTTAGTTCTCTCAACATCTGGAAATCAGAGACATAGAAGGCTCCACCACAATGTCGGTCGGGCGATGCAGCTATTGAGAAAGCTGGAGATTGCAGAGTTAACTTCGCTTCATGCAAGTTTGGACTCAGATACATATGAAGTAAAGGAGGCCTCTAACCTGCTCAGCGGTTTCCCGAATGTGCATTCTCCACCCCGACCAGCTCCCCGGGACCTGCCTGAAACATCTGCAAGTAAAGGTATGGAAAGAGATTGCCTTGTGTGAGACTGTTTCATTTACTACACCCTGCATCACCATAGACTTCCAGGGACCGGTCTCACCTGTGGGAGACCTACCATCTAGCTGCCCCATATCATCCCCTGTGAAGATCCATATAGCAGCGCTGGTCCAATTGATCAGATACCACGGGTGGCGTCACGAACTAACTACAATTCCCCTGTAAATATCCCCCATTGCATGACCGCCAGGGCCACGGACCGAGTCCCGCTGCCAGTGACATCTCCCATAGAAATCAATGGGCTCGGTGCCGAGTACCCCATAGCCCTGGTATCCACCTCAGTGTGGTGTGCGTCACTGTTAGTAACATCGACAGAGAGACGATGTACATCATAATCAGTGTCATTAAATATTATCACTGGCACATGAGAACCCGGGTGTCACTGCACAATGAGCCGTTCGATCACACCGCTGCAGCCAATCAGGTTTTGTCAGAACTCCGGTGGATAAAATCACTAGAAGTTGGAAGGAGTCCGAGAAACATTAAGCTATGGAGGAACGTAAAATTCAGTTAGGAAATATGATGATTTTGTTTAATTTTCTTCTCTTCCTTCCCAGGTGTGGACTTTAATTTATTTATGAATATGATATGATTATTTAATGCTTGTGTATATATAACCTAAGTGATTTGTGTTCTGTAATCCTGGATGATTTTGTTTCATTATAATTGTATTTATGTTTGGTTTTATAATAAAAATTGCCCCTATGTACAAGAATATAACCACTATAATACTGCCCCTATGTACAAGATATAACTACTATAATACTGCTCCTATGTACAAGAATATAACTACTATAATACTGCTCCTATGTACAAGAATTTAACTACTATAATACTGCCCCTATGTACAAGAATATAACTACTATAATACTGCTCCTTTGTACAAGAATATAACTACTATAATACTGCTCCTATGTACAAGAATATAACTACTATAATACTGCTCCTATGTACAAGAATATAACTACTATAATACTGCCCCTATGTACAAGAATATAACTACTATAATACTGCTCCTATGTACAAGAATATAACTACTATAATACTGCCTCCTAGCTGAGAGGTTGTGTGTTTGTAGCTCTCCTGATGTCTGGAGCAAGCCCAGCGAGGGGCCACCCTGGGCGGGGAAGCTCCCCAGGCAAGGCCCAGGCTTCCCGGCCTACACTGGGACAAGCCTCCCAGGCCTCTCCTAATGGGAATGTTAGTCCCAGAGCCACTGTCAGAGCAGTGAATGCAGCGAGCCAAAGCTGCAGCAGTTCTGTGAAGGAGGAAAAAGCCGTCAGTAAAGTTTTGGGAGGAAAACCTTCTCCAAGTCCAGCAAAGAAGCAAGAAGGAAAAGTGTCGGTCAGCGATGGGTTAATGCACAATGTGAAGTCAGGTAACTCCCCAGTCAGCAAGCAGCTCCTGCCGGGTGCACAGGTGAGATCAGCCCCAGCTGTGCAGATCACCTCTCCTGCTCCCAGGCAGAGACGGACGTCTTTGGAAAGACAAACCATCCAGGAGAACTTACAGCAGCATGGCAGTATGGCGCGGTCAGGACGCACACGGTCGCAGTCAGGTGGCAGCAGTAAAAGTGCTGTGGAGCCTGGAGCCATGAAACCAGCGGTGGTGAAAATTAAGGAGACGTCTGGGTTCAAGCAGCCGGGGACATCGCTGAATGCAGGATCCCAGGAGGAGACGCCACGTGCACCTGAGCTTCAGCTCGCAGAGGAGATCCCAGGACTGGTCAAGAAGTTCGGTGAGTTACAACAGCAGAAAGACTCACTGCAGATGCAGATAGACACTTGCTATAAGCTAAAGGCTATTAATCCCGGGAGTCATGATTTTTATGATGAGACTCTGAACACACTGGGTGTATTGCTGGCAAAAGTGGTGAGGGACATGGACTGCGTCCTAGAGAGGATGGGGCCCCTGGAGGAGACTTATAGGAACCAGGAACTGTTTAAGTCACAGAAGCAGAACTCTGCAGGTTCCAGGTCAGACATTGTCCCAGGTGGACCCCAGAAGCAGGTGCGGCCAGTGCTGCAGCCTGCAAGTTTCTGCTTCCAAAAGGGGCAAATGCCGCACCAGCAGCAGCCTGTAGTACAGACCCCAGCAGACGTACCACAAGTCTCAGAATGCCCAACAAAACTGCCTGCAGCAGATCCAAAGCAGAAGCATGTAGTGCAGATTCCAGCAGAGGTACAACAAGTCACAGAATGCCCAGCACAACAGCCTGCAGCAGATTCCAAGCAGCAGCATGAAGGGCACATTCCAGTAGAGGTACAACAAGTCGCAGAATGCCCAGTACAGCCGCCTGCAGCAGATTCCAAGCAGCAGCATGGACATTTTTCAGCACAGGGACTACAAGTCTCAGAATGCCATGCACCACAGTTGGGCAGTGGACATGTGCCGGTAGTTCCTGATGGTGCCCAGCAGGGCTCTGATGCTGGGGATAACCGCGCTGTATCTGAGGGGTCGGGGGTTTGGGGGAGCACAGTATCTTTGGTGGACGCTGCGCAGTCTGATAGTGACATTGATGTTGATGATAACAATGTGCATGATGATGTCTGTGATTTCCCCCCTTTAATTCCGAGCACACAAGGTGTAGAAGCCCCCCCTGCTGCAGACCCTCACCCCGTCAGTCAGCCTAGTGTGACCCCGCAGGTTCCCCCCAGTAATGCCTGGAGTCGTGGCGCTCCGTCCTTCACCTCTGGTGCCAATTATACCGGCCAGGCATTTAAACGGAGAAACATTGTGCGTTTCCGGCACAGAGGTGCCAAGGAGGAGCTGCCAGATAGAAGGTTTGTGGTCAGGGAGCTCTTGTGTCGCCAGATGGGGTTTGCGCCAGTCAGCATCTTGGCGGTGATTAATCTTCCAGACAGGCAGGGCTATGACGTCAGTTTTAAGCTCATGAGTGACCTGGACAGGTTCTGGTCTAATTTCCCCAAGTTTAGAGACTCTGAGGGCTGGAGTAAGTTCAGCTTTATTCCTATCTCTAAGCCAGATACCGTTACGGTAAATCTCATCTTCTGGAATGAGTCTGTTCCCCCGCAGGACATTGTGGTGTGGCTCCGGAGGCATTGTGACCTGGTCTCTGACCTCACCAAAAGCAGAGACAATGATGGTATCTGGACGGGAGGGTGGAGGGTTTTGGTGAAACTGCGCCAGTGCGATAATATCACTGCCCACTTACCCAACTCCTTCTTTATTGGGAGGGAGAGGGGTGTGTGTTTCTATCCTGGGCAGCCTCGTAAGTGCTTCAAATGTGGCAAGGCGGGTCACCTGGCAAATACGTGTACTGTGGTGAAGTGCAACCTGTGTGGGGAGGTCGGCCATGTGGCTGCAGACTGCCAGAACATCAGGTGCAACCTCTGTGGGAAGATCGGTCACCCTCACAGGGACTGTCCTGACGCCTGGCACAATATCTGTAAGGACTATCCTGATGAGGATTTGGTGGCAGGGCAGAGATTCTGGAGGAGGCAGCTTTACTGTCAGGGGAAATACTGGCCAGACCGGAGGCCCACCAGGGGTCTACTCAGGTGACACCAGAGCAGCAGGGTTCAGAGGGTGTACAGGGAAGTATGGAGCTTGTCCCTCAGGGGCAGCAGTCACAGGGAAGCATTACTTCAGTACTACCATCTGTGTCTCAGACTAAAAGGAAGAAAAAGGACAAGACCTCCCGTAAACCTGAGAAGGAGTATGACACTGGCCAAGGAGCCAGGAAGAAGGTCCAGAGTTCTGCAGGTGTAATGGACTTATCTAATAGGTTTGGTGTTCTGTCTGAGTCTGACAGTGATTTTGAGGATGACCTTAGAAGAATTGACGCAGAGTTTGATAGGGACGTAGAGGACTGTCCTCCGCCCAAGCGGAAGCCATTACCTGAGGGCTCTCGGGTAGAGTCTGAAATGGAGACCGGCGGTGACCAGAATAACTCCGACTCAGATCTGTGACGCTGTCAACTAAATAATGTCCGAGCCCAGATAGATAAAATCATTAGGAAAATTAGGAAATGTTAAGTTATGGAAGGATGTGTCACTGGGTTGAAATATGATGTTTTTTTTTTCTTTTTTTTTTTTCCAACCAGGTGTATGTACTCTTTAAGATAATTTTATATGTATAATCGGATATGTAATGAATGTATGTACATCCATGTGAATTTATATTTGTATTACTGGAGAATGTCAGTATAATTGTATTGTTCAGGTTTTTAAATAAAAATTGCCCCTATGTACAAGAATATAACTAATATAATACTGCTCCTATGTACAAGAATATAACTACTATAATACTGCCCCTATGTACAAGAATATAACTACTATAATACTGCTCCCCTATGTACAAGAATTAACTATATAATACTGACCCTATGTACAAGAATATAACTACTATAATACTGCCCCCTATGTACAAGAATATAACTACTATAATACTGCCCCTATGTACAAGAATATAACTGCTATAATACTGCCCCTATGTACAAGAATATAACTACTATAATACTGCCCCCTATCTACAAGAATATAACTACTATAATACTGCCCCTATGTACAAGAATATAACTACTATAATACTGCCCCCTATGTACAAGAATATAACCACTATAATACTGCCTCTATGTACAAGAATATAACTACTATAATACTGCTCCTATGTACAAGAATATAACTACTATAATACTGCCCCCTATGTACAAGAATTTAACTACTATAATACTGCCTCTATGTACAAGAATATAACTACTATAATACTGCTCCTATGTACAAGAATATAACTACTATAATACTGCCTCTATGTACAAGAATATAACTACTATAATACTGCTCCTTTGTACAAGAATATAACTACTATAATACTGCTCCTATGTACAAGAATATAACTACTATAATACTGCTCCCTATGTACAAGAATATAACTACTATAATACTGCCCCTATGTACAAGAATATAACTACTATAATACTGCCCTATGTACAAGAATATAACTACTATAATACTGCTCCCTATGTACAAGAATATAACTATATAATACTGACCCTATGTACAAGAATATAACTACTATAATACTGCCCCCTATGTACAAGAATATAACTACTATAATACTGCCCCTATGTACAAGAATATAACTGCTATAATACTGCCCCTATGTACAAGAATATAACTACTATAATACTGCCCCTATGTACAAGAATATAACTACTATAATACTGCCCCTATGTACAAGAATATAACTACTATAATACTGCTCCCTATGTACAAGAATATAACTATTATAATACTGACACCTATGTACAAGAATATAACTACTATAATACTGCCCCCTATGTACAGAATATAACTACTATAATACTGCCCCTATGTACAAGAATATAACTGCTATAATACTGCCCCTATGTACAAGAATATAACTACTATAATACTGCTCCTATGTACAAGAATATAACTACTATAATACTGCCCCCTATCTACAAGAATATAACTACTATAATACTGCCCCTATGTACAAGAATATAACTACTATAATACTGCCCCCTATGTACAAGAATATAACCACTATAATACTGCTCCCTATGTATAAGAACATATGTAGATATCTACCGTAATGTCTCTATAAGACTGCTTCATGGTAGGGAAGGTGTTCTTGGGGTTGTACTCATCCTTCTTCCTCCAAACACCACAAGTGGAGTGGATACTCAAAAATTACATTTTGGTCTCATCTCACCACATGACCTCCCATGCCTCCTCTAAATCATCCAGATGGTCATTGGAGAACTTCAAACAGGCCTGGACATGTGCTGGTGTGAGCAGGGAGACCTTGCGTGCCCTGCAGGACTTTAATCCATGACATCGTTGTGCGTTGCTAATGGTAATGTTTGATACTGTGTTCCCAGCTCTCTTCAGGTCATTGACCAGGTCCTCCCATGTGGTTCTGGGCTGATTCCTGACCTTTTTCAAAATCATCCTTACTCCACGAGGCAAGATCTTGCATGGAGTCCCAGACTGTGGAAGCTTGACAGCCACCTTGTGTTTCTTCCATTTTTTAATAATTTTGCCAATAGTTGTTGCTTTCTCACCAAGCTACTTGCCTATTGTCCTGTAGAGCATCCCAGCGTTGTGCAAGTCTACAATTTTGTCCTTGGTGTCCTTAGACAGCTCTCTATACAGGTAAAAAGTTCCAGGTGGTTCTGCACTCAGATGCCAGTCTAGAGAGGCTGAGGGACCTCGCAGAGAAGCCCATCTCTGAGGGTATTCTAGAACCAGGGGAGGCTGTACCAGGAGATGGTTCCCTGCAACCCCCAACAGGAATAGCTGAGGAAAAGACAGCTGGTAGTGCCCTATTGATTTAGGGATGAGTTTTTGCAGATTGCCCATGAGATTCCACTGGTTGGACACTTGGGGGTCAGCAAAACCAAGGCCCAGCCGTCACACCTCTGTCAGAAAATCAGGGCAGATGTTTCCAACTATTGCTGTTCCTGTATCACATGGAAAAGTGTGGGGAAGTTGGGGCCTGCTCCCAAAGCTCCCCTGATACCTTTGCCGGTCATAGAGGAGCCTTTCCAGTAGATTTCTGTGGACATCGTTGGGCCGCTGACCATCCCTAGCAGCTCTGGAAAACAATTCATCCTTACTATGGTAGACTATGCTACCCGTTACCTGTAGGCAGTGGCTCTGTCCTCAGTTGGGGCCTATCAGGTGGCAGATGCCCTTTTGGTCATATTTTCCAGAGCAGGATTTCCCAGGAAGATACTTACAGGCCAGGGGACTCAGTTTCTGTCTCAGTTTATGGAAGTCATCTGTAAGAAAACGCAGGTGCTGCACTTGGTATCGAGTCCGAATCACCCACAGACTAATGATTTGTGTGAACAATTCAATGGTACCCTTAAAAAGATGCTTAAGATGCTGGTTGAGTCCCATGGACCCAACTGGGAGTGGTACCTTCCACATCTGCTCTTTGCTTACAGAGAGGTACCACAGGCCTCAATGGGGTTCTCCCTTTTAAAGCTTCTGTATGGAAGATGAGTGCAGTCAATTACGTGGCGGGTGCATGAGAACATGGCGCAGGCCCATGCCAGTCAAAAGCTTTGGCACGAAAAATGCACGGGGGCGGGACTATAAGCGGGTCAGAAGGTGTGGATCTAAGTCCCAATGACCCAGAAAAAGCTTCAGGCGGCCTGGGAAGGTCCATACCTTATATATCAGCTTCTTAACGACATAAATTATGTGGTCACCACTGACAACACCAGGAAGAGGCAGAACGTCTTCCATATCAACATGATGAAGGCTCATCATGACAGGGAGTCCTGTGCCCTTCTTGTGTGTAGCCTTCCCAACGAACAAGAGAGTGAAGTCCTGGTGGACTTGCTAGCAGCAGCCCGGGACAGAGGTTCTATTGATAATGCAGAATTCAACCCGCAGCTATCCATGGAGCAGAGGTCCCAGCTGTGGGAGGTGTTCCGGCCTACCTGACCATCTTCACAGGTGTACCGGGGAGGATGCAGCTAGCCATCCACCATGTGGACACAGGGAGTCACCCTCCAGTCAGCCTACCTGCGTACTGTGTCTCCCTAGAAGTACAAAAGGACATAAAAAGGAGATGGATGAAATGTTATTCTTGGGGTGATCCAAAGCTCCAAAAGTGTTTGGGCTTCACCTATAGTCCTGGTCCCGAAAAAAGACCCGGAACCCGGTTCTGCGAGGACTACAGGCGCCAACACAGTCCCAGATGCGTGCCCAATGTCACACATCGATGAGCTGCATGATCGCTTAGCTGATGCCCGGAATTGACAATGAATGGCCTGAGTTGTGGTTAATGGCAAATTTCTATGTCCCAGGTGTCATGTGTGCATTGCCACGAAGATCGTCGCGGTTGCACATTTTGACTTCTCACAGCTGAGTTGCTGTTTCTTTGTGTTTGGCAGCTAGGGAGTTAATTCTGTCTGTGCTCGGTGCTGGGACTGGGTGCAGTTTCTCCCGGCTGCAATTGATTATTTGTTGATTGGTTTCCTTTAAGTTTCTGGTTGTCTGCTTTGGGAGTTGCCAGTGAAACACTTCATGCAGACCACAGATAGGAATGAATCTGTATAGACTTAAGTTGAGAGCTCCTTAGTTGTTTTAAGCTTAACTTGCTTAGAGTTTATTTCACAGACCATTTATGTTCCTTCGGTGTTTGAGTGTGTATGCAAGAGAGTGCTATCCTGTCTGTCTTATATGTCTAATCTGTGTATTTAGCTGAGATCAGCCCATATCCCTTTGGTGGTAATCAGGATCCTTCTTAGGACTGATTACAGGGTTCAGGGTCTGATAGGAGACAGGGTTAGGCTGGAGACTTGGACCTCTGAACCATTATCAGTACCTCCAAGGTAAGGGATTAGTTAGGACCCCAGTGTAGGGTCAGGTTAGACCCCGGTCCTCCTCTTTCCTGTTACAGCTCATCAAGTCCTCAAGATTAACCCTGAGTTCAACTGATATCGTCTCTGCACATCTAGTCCTCAAGATTAAGCCTAAGTTCTGCAGAGATTGTGTCAGGTAAATCTATTTTATACTTACATTCTTAGGTTGCTAAACTATATGTTGTATAGAGTGTGGTTCCTGTATAAATAGTTTACTGACATTGTAGTCATATCATTAGACAGCGTGACATTTTCACTGGCCATAAAAAATTATCTCTAGTTACCATGGATCCAGTAGCCCAGCTGGCTCTGCAGTTGCAGGGATTATCCATGGAGCTGACGGACATTAAGTCCAAAGTTTTGTCTCCCCTGGAGCAAACCAGAGTTGAACCTAAGGTGGCTCTTCCAGATAGGTTCACTGGTGGGCGAGACAAATTTTTTACCTTCCGGGAGGCATGTAAATTATATTTTCGGCTTCGGCCGCGATCATCAGGGAGTGATGAGCAGAGAGTGGGAATTGTTATCTCACTTCTTCAAGGGGACCCTCAATCCTGGGCATTTTCCCTTCCTCCGGGATCCCCGGCTCTACAGTCTGTAGATCAATTTTTTACTGCTCTGGGATTGGTATATGATGACCCAGATCGGGTCTCTCTTGCTGAGACTAAATTACGTAAGATACAGCAGGGAGATCGTCCTGCGGAGGAATTTGCTTCTAAGTTTCGTAGATGGGCCACGGATACTCAGTGGAATGACCCAGCTCTTAGGAGCCAGTTTTGTCATGGGCTTTCTGACAAATTAAAAGACGTTTTGGCTCAGTATGAGTCTCCTCCTTCTCTGGAGGCTGCTATGGCCTTAGCTATCCGTACTGATAGACGACTTCGGGAGAGGGGTGAGGTAACTCCACTTCCTGTTGTTACTCCACCTACTACTAAAGTCCCTTATGTTGAGGTTCCCCTTGTCTGTTCGGATGAGCCTATGCAGTTGGGAGGGACATCTTTTCGTAGTAGGGGATTGGCGGCACGCCGCAGGACTAGAAGGTGTTTTTTCTGCGGGAAAGAGGGACATTTTGTTGGAGAATGTCCATCCCGTGTCTTGTTAAGTAAAAAGTCGCCGGAAAACTGCTAATCCCAGGTTGTGTGGTGGATGACAACCTGGGAGTATGTATTTCATCCGCCGGTTCTTCTCAGTTCCTTGTACCAGTGGAGGTGGTGTTTGGTACTAGAGTGAAGAGATTGTCTGTTCTTCTGGATAGTGGTTCCGGCGCCAATCTGGTTGACGCTCAGTTTGCTCAGGCTCAAGGTATGCATCTGAGTGTATTGGTCAAACCGATCCCTATTTTTCCATTGACGCCAGGCCTCTCGGCCAAGGTAGCTTTGTTCATGAGGTTCATAACATTGACCTTCGGGTAGGGGCAATACATAGGGAACAATTATCTTGTTATGTGTTGGAGGGTCTACCTACTCCCATTGTGTTGGGACTTCCTTGGCTGGTTAAACATAACCCTGTAATTAATTGGCAGTCCAGAGATATAAGCCAATGGGGGGAGTTTTGCAAAAGCAACTGCATGAACACAGTCATCAGTGCGGTCGTACCTAGTACATTGCCTCCTTTTTTGGAGGATTTTGGGGATGTTTTTTCTGAGGAGGGGTGTCGGGAGTTGCCTCCTCATCGTGTGTATGACTGCTCTATTAATCTTCTTCCTGATGCTAAGTTACCTAAAGCTAGGTTGTATAATCTTTCTGGTCCTGAAAGACAGGCTATGAAAGATTATATTTCCGAAAGTCTGGCCAAAGGGCATATTAGACCTTCATCTTCCCCTGTAGCCGCGGGGTTCTTCTTTGTGAAGAAAAAAGATGGAGGCCTACGCCCTTGCTTGGATTTTCGCGAACTTAATTGGATTACTGTTCGAGATCCGTATCCACTCCCTCTTATTCCTGATCTCTTCAATCAAATTGTTGGCGCCAAATGGTTCTCTAAATTGGATCTCAGGGGGGCGTATAATCTGATTAGAATAAAAGAGGGGGATGAGTGGAAAACGGCGTTTAACACGCCGGAGGGACATTATGAAAACCTGGTTATGCCTTTTGGTCTGACTACTGCACCAGCAGTATTCCAACATTTTGTTAATGACATTTTTCGTCACCTTGTGGGGGTGTTTGTGGTCGTATATTTGGATGACATTTTAATTTACTCGCCAGATCTTGTGTCTCACCAGGAGCATGTGAGACAGGTGTTGCAGATCTTGCGAGACAATAAACTATACGCCAAACTGGAGAAGTGTGTTTTTGCCGTACAGGAACTTCAGTTTTTGGGTTTTTTGGTGTCAGCCTCCGGTTTCCGTATGGACCCTGAAAAGGTGAGAGCAGTGCTTGAATGGGATCAGCCAGGGGATCTTAAGGCTCTGCAGCGTTTTTTGGGGTTTGCTAATTACTACCGGAAATTTATTTGTAATTTCTCGTCTGTCGTCAAACCTCTCACGGACATGACGAGAAAAGGGACGGATTTTTCTAGGTGGTCGGACAAAGCTTGCCAAGCCTTTTCCTCTTTAAAGAGATGTTTTGCTTCGGCACCCGTTCTCATCCAACCAGATGTATCTCAGCCGTTCATTGTGGAGGTGGACGCGTCTGACGTAGGGGTGGGTGCTATATTGTCCCAGGGTCCGTCCCCTGGTAAATGGCATCCGTGCGCTTTCTTTTCTAAGAAATTGTCGTCCGCCGAAAGGAATTATGATATCGGCAATAGGGAACTTTTGGCCATTAAGTTAGCTTTTGAAGAATGGCGTCACTTTTTGGAGGGGGCAGTCCACCCGGTCACCGTTATTACTGATCACAAGAACCTGCTGTATTTAGAATCTGCTAAGCGTCTGAATTCCAGACAAGCTCGATGGTCGTTGTTTTTTACCAGGTTTAATTTTGTCGTCACTTATCGTCCGGGGTCTAAGAATGTAAAGGCTGATGCTTTGTCTCGCAGTTTCCCAGGGGCCGGGAAGACGGATGACCCGATTCCTATCCTTCAGGAGGGGGTGGTAGTGTCGGCTGTATGTTCTGAGCTTGAGGAGGAGGTGTTAGAGGCTCAGGGGGACGCCCCTGCAGGACCTCCAGGGAGACTGTTTGTCCCGAATCAGTTGAGACAAAAGGTTATTGAGGCACATCATAATTCTGCTTTAGCAGGACATCCAGGGAGTAAGGCTACTTTAGATCTCCTTTCTCGCCGGTTTTGGTGGCCTAACGCTAATAAAGATGTTATAACTTTTGTCGCGTCCTGTGGGGTTTGTGCTCGCTCTAAAACTCCTCATACCCGTCCATCTGGGACCCTTTTACCCTTGAAACTTCCGGAGCGTCCATGGACTCATTTATCTATGGACTTCATTACGGATCTTCCTCCGTCGTCAGGGAATACTGTCATACTGGTGGTTGTTGACAGGTTCAGTAAGATGGCACATTTCGTTGCTCTTCCTGCACTCCCTAATGCTAAAACTCTGGCGCAGGTGTTCATTAGGGAGATCGTGAGACTTCATGGGTTGCCTTCTGATGTGGTGTCAGATAGGGGGTCTCAGTTTGTGTCCAAATTTTGGAGGGCATTTTGTTTACGTCGGGGGATGCAATTGTCGTTTTCCTCGGCTTTTCATCCACAGACCAATGGTCAGACAGAGCGTCTGAATCAGAGTTTAGAGACATATCTCCGGTGTTTTGTCTCGGAGAACCAGGAGGACTGGTCATCTTTCTTGCCTCTGGCAGAGTTCGCTCTTAACAACAGGCGGAGCGAGTCCACTGGTAAGTCCCCGTTTTTTGGGGCATATGGTTTTCATCCCCAGTTTTGTACTTTCAATGGGGGGGGTCCTTCTGGGGTTCCTGAGGAGGAGCGTTTCTCGTCGTCACTTGCTTCTGTGTGGCGAGGTGTATTGAATAATTTGAGTACGATGGGGAACCGTTACAAACGTATGGCTGATAGGAGGAGAGTTTCTGGTCCAGATCTGAATGTGAACGATCTGGTATGGTTGTTTACCAGGAATATAAAACTTAAAGTGCCCTCCTGGAAACTGGGTCCCAGATTCATCGGGCCATACAGGATCAGTTCCATAATTAATCCTGTGGCATTTCGTCTGGAACTCCCTTCTACTTTTAAAATTCATAATGTGTTCCACAAGTCATTACTTAAAAGGTATGTGGCACCAGTCATACCATCACCTCTACCTCCTCCTCCAGTGTTGGTCAATGGTAACTTGGAGTTTCAAGTGTCAAAGATCATTGACTCACGTCTGAATCGCCGGTCCCTTCAGTACTTGGTGCATTGGAAGGGGTATGGTCCAGAGGAGAGGACGTGGGTCCCTGCGTCTGATGTTAACGCAGATCGTTTGGTTCGGACCTTCCACAGAACTCACCCGGGCAGGCCTGGCCCTGAGGGTCCGGAGGCCCCTCGTAGAAGGGGGGGTACTGTCATGTGTGCATTGCCACGAAGATCGTCACGGTTGCACATTTTGACTTCTCACAGCTGAGTTGCTGTTTCTTTGTGTTTGGCAGCTAGGGAGTTAATTCTGTCTGTGCTCGGTGCTGGGACTGGGTGCAGTTTCTCCCGGCTGCAATTGATTATTTGTTGATTGGTTTCCTTTAAGTTTCTGGTTGTCTGCTTTGGGAGTTGCCAGTGAAACACTTCATTCAGTCCACAGATAGGAATGAATCTGTATAGACTCTAGTTGAGAGCTCCTTAGTTGTTTTAAGCTTAACTTGCTTAGAGTTTATTTCCCAGACCATTTATGTTCCTTCGGTGTTTGAGTGTGTATGCAAGACAGTGCTATCCTGTCTGTCTTATATGTCTAATCTGTGTATTTAGCTGAGATCAGCCCATATCCCTTTGGTGGTAATCAGGATCCTTCTTAGGACTGATTACAGGGTTCAGGGTCTGATAGGAGACAGGGTTAGGCTGGAGACTTGGACCTCTGAACCATTATCAGTACCTCCAAGGTAAGGGATTAGTTAGGACCCCAGTGTAGGGTCAGGTTAGACCCCGGTCCTCCTCTTTCCTGTTACAGCTCATCAAGTCCTCAAGATTAACCCTGAGTTCAACTGATATGTCTCTGCACATCAAGTCCTCAAGATTAACCCTAAGTTCTGCTGATATTGTGTCAGGTAAATCTATTTTATACTTACATTCTTAGGTTGCTAAACTATATGTTGTATAGAGTGTGGTTCCTGTATAAATAGTTTACTGACATTGTAGTCATATCATTAGACAGTGTGACACCAGGAAGCACAGGACAGGTCCACCTTAATTACACCATTTGTACTGCCCTTTGGCATGAGAAATGCTCCTGACACATTCTAGCAATTAGTCAACCAGCTGCTCAAGGGACTAGAGGGGTTTGCTGTTGCTTACCTGGATGACATTGCCGTCTTTAGTCCCACCAGGGAGGAACACCGTAGGCAGCTGGAGCATGTGCTCAGGAGGGTCCAGAGAGCTGGTGTGACTATAAAGCCAGGAAAATGTTAGATAGACATGACGGAGGTTCAGTACCTCAGTTGCTGAGTGGGTGGCGGAAGTCTGAATCCAGAGTTCTGGAAGGTTGCTGCTATCACCTCCTGGCCGACCCACAAGACCAAGAGCAGGTGGTATCCTTCTTAGGTACAGCAGGGTTCTATAGGAAGTTTGTCCCAAACTATAGTTCCCTTGCTATACCTTTGATGGACCTCACCAAAAAGAAGCTGCCGCAAACAGTCAACTGAACAGCTGACTATGAGCAGCCCCTGCCAGTTGCACAGTTCTACAGGCCCCAAGTAAAATAATGACAGAAATTATGATGTCAATATCTAATGCCTGGGACTTTCATAAGCGAAGATATCTTGTAAGATGGGGATCTCATAAAACCCTGAAGGGCTGAGAACATCCTGCAAACAGAACCCACATAAGATCATCAAACATTGCCTATTTTTCTGGATTTAGTATAAAATGTAATAGGTCTGTTCCTTTTGTTCTGTAAACTGCACCCCTGAATCCATACAATACCTGCAACAGGTGTTCTATCGGCCTGTAAAAAACGATTGGTGGTTGCAGGTATTAGTTCTTTCTGTTATTGTGGAGCTGGCAGTGACCGTATGGGGGTATATACTGTACAAATATTCTACAGTGATGGAATAGAAGGTGTATATACCATACATCACTGTTAGTTCTCCAATAACCAACCTAGTAATGGAGAACCCACCACAGCCTTGCAATTACACAATTGTGTAATTGTCCAGTGGTATCTCTCCGATGTCATCTGTGACAAAGCGGTAACAGTTGTGGGTTTAGCTTTGCCCCCTCCTGACTATGATAATTGGCCATATAGAGTATTTGTGCACATGTACTTAAATTTAATACTACAGATATGCAATTTTTTTATTTTTTATTTATTATTATTCTATTTTTATTATAATCGGTACTCGGACGCGTCCGCTCTTCGCCAGTCCTTACACTGGCTGCCCATTCATTATAGGATCCAATTCAAAGTACTGGTTCTCACCCACAAAGCTCTCCACAGTGCAGCACCCCCCTACATCTTCTCCCTCATTTCTATCTATCACCCTGCCCGTCCTCTCCACAGTGCAGCACCCCCCTACATCTCCTCCCTCATTTCTATCTATCACCCTGCCCGTCCTCTCCACAGTGCAGCACCCCCCTACATCTCCTCCCTCATTTCTATCTATCGGCCTAACCGACTGCTGCGCTCTGCAAACGACTTTCGACTAACCTCTGCACTAATCCGTACCTCCCACTCCCGACTCCAAGACTTCTCCCGCGCTGCGCCAATCCTCTGGAACGCTCTACCTCAAGAAATTAGGACTATCCACAATTTGCATGGTTTCAGGCGCTCCCTCAAAACACATTTGTTCAGAGTGGCCTATCACATTCACTAATCAAAGTCATTCTATGTGTAAGTGTGTGTGTGTGTGTGTAGTCCATTCACTATCTCCATCCATCCCTCACTCCCTCATGATGGCTGGACCATCATTGTAAATGCACCATTGTATATATACACCTGTACTTTGGAGCTCCCCCACCTCATTGTAGATTGTAAGCTCTCACGAGCAGGGGCGGCTTATGTTGCTTTAATTATTGTATTGTTAACGTTGTTACTTATGACTTGTGTTTTGAAACTGTTAAACTGTAAAGCGCTGCGGAATATGATGGCGCTATATAAATAAAGATTATTATTATTATTATATTTATTTGTATTTATTTATTTAACTTATTTATTTTATTTATTTTTAGGTAAAATTACTATGTTACACATTCTTACCACCAGGTGGCGGTACATAGGATTGACCTATACCTTGATGAAAGAAAGAGCAGTCTACGTAGTTTTATTGCTAAAAAATGTCATATACACAATACTTCATGTGATCAGGCAGATTACAGCAAGTGAAACGGAAAGACACCACCGTAATATAGAGGAAAAGAAGAAAGCTGACTCCCTCACCCCACATACACACATACATGCACATATATAGAGCGCAGTATCCTAGCAGTTATATTCTTGTACATAGGAGCAGTATTATAGTAGTTATATTCTTGTACATAGAGGCAGTATTATAGTAGTTATATTCTTGTACATAGGGGCAGTATTATAGTAGTTATATTCTTGTACATAGGAGCAGTATTATAGTAGTTATATTCTTGTACATAGGGGCAGTATTATAGTAGTTATATTCTTGTATATAGGGGCAGTATTATAGTAGTTATATTCTTGTATATAGGAGCAGTATTATAGTGGTTATATTCTTGTACATAGGGGCAGTATTATAGTAGTTATATTCTTGTACATAGGGGCAGTATTATAGTAGTTATATTCTTGTACATAGGAGCAGTATTATAGTAGCTATATTCTTGTACATAGGGGCAGTATTATAGTAGTTATATTCTTGCACATAGGGGCAATTTTTATTATAAAACCAAACATAAATACAATTATAATGAAACAAAAATCATCCAGGATTACAAAACACAAATCACTTAGGTTATATATACACAAGCATTAAATAATCATATCATATTCATAAAGAAATTAAAGTCCACACCTGGAAGGAAGAGAAGAAAATTAAACAAAAAAAAAAAAAAAAAAAATCATCATATTTCCTAACTGAATTTTACGTTCCTCCATAGCTTAATGTTTCTCGGACTCCTTCCAACTTCTAGTGATTTTATCCACCGGAGTTCTGACAAAACCTGATTGGCTGCAGCGGTGTGATCGAACGGCTCATTGTGCAGTGACACCCGGGTTCTCATGTGCCAGTGATAATATTTAATGACACTGATTATAATGTACATCGTCTCTCTGTCGATGTTACTAACAGTGGAGGGGACACCATAGATTATGTCAGGGTACTTTAGGGTCCTCAGTCTGGGGATCTTTAGATTAGCTGACACTTCCTCCCAGATCTTCCTCCCTCCCCAGCAATCACATATAAAGTGCTCCATAGTCTCCTCCTGCTGACAACCAAGGGGACAATTCCGATCAGAGACACTCAGATGTTTCATGTTCCCCCTGACAAAGAGCCGACTATGCAGTGAAAGCCAAGTGACATCAAACAGTTTAGGAGGAAGTCGTTTCCCGTTTAGGAACCTAAGGCTTTCCTGCAGGGTGGTGGTGACACAATCTCTCAGGGCCAGTGGAGAGAAGAAGAAAGTCCTACATACATGAGCATACAGGTCTCTTCTCGTACTGCTCTCAATGTAAGACTTCTCCAGTCCCCACCTCCTAACACACTTCAGACCGTAGTCCAGATACTGGGGGAGGTGGTCACCTGTCCATCTCCTCCTCTTGAGACTGCCGCCTCGCACCCAAGATTCTGCAAAAGGCAATATCCAATCCCTGATACTATTTACCCACAGGGAGCTACTGTTTGAGTCCATGTTCCCAAAATTCACCTTTAGAAACAAGGAGTCAAAGAAAACCCTTGGATTCAACATATCCAGCCCACCCTCTCTCCGCCGTAGGTACGTTATTCCCCTCTTTATTAGGTTCAACCTATTCCCCCACAAGAGCTGGAAGAACAGGCTGAAGAGCCTCGCTGAGAAAGATTCTGGCAAAGGGAAAATGACAGAGACATACAAGAAAACGGGGACCAGGTAAGTCTTCAACATTTTGACCCTTTCTCTGTAGGTCAGCCTCCAGTTCTTCCATCGCTGAACCTTTGTATTTCCGGTTTCCAATTTCTCCTCCATTATCATCCCTCCCAAATTTAACCCCTAGGATCTTAATATGGGTGGAGGCTTTGGCAAACTGCGGCAGATCAAAGCTGGGATCAGTATCTAATGTCCACAGAGCTTGACTCTTTTCAAGGTTCACCAGAGACCCGGAGGCCTCTGAGTAGTTTCTGATGGACGCAGATAACATCTGCACCTCTCGAGGATTAGAGATCACCAACGTCACATCATCCGCATAGGCAACAACATTCAGAGGCAGGCAGTGGGGGACCGGCACCCCCTGAAAATCGCACTCCTGCAGTGACCTCAGAAACGGGTCTAGGGCAAAAACATACAGGAGCGGACTCAGTGGGCAACCCTGCCTCACCCCCGCCCCAACTCCAAAAATGTCACCCTGCCAACCATTAATCAGAGGAAAGCTCACCGCCTCTCTGTAGAAAAATATTTAGACTTGAGAGTCCTCAGTGGTTGATACCTTTTAATGGCCATTAAAAGGTATCAACCACTGAGGACTCTCAAGTCTAAATATTTTTCTATCTACTGGCTAACACGGTACGAAGATACATATCTTTCCACGCCTCTCTGTACAAAGTCTTCAGCCAATCCACAAATTGTCCCTGAATACCGTACTTTGACAAAGTGGCCCACAGATAGTCATGATCAACCCTGTCAAAGGCTTTAGCCTGGTCCAGACTAACAACATATCTCCCACACTGCAGAGCTTTACATCTCTCAAACATCTCCCGTATCGAGATGATGTGTCGACCCGCCACCACAATTGTGGGTTACCAGGGCAATGGGGTACTCAGAGCCGAGCCCATGGAAGTCTATGGGGATTCTTGTCACAGGTAGCTGTGGCTCGGTCTGTGGCCCGGGCGGTCTGGCGTATGTTAGGGATATATTTACAGGGGATTGATTATGTACAGTTCGTGACGCCACCTGTAGTCTCTGGTAATTAGTACCAGCGCTGCTGTAGATCTCTGAGGGGATGGTGAGGCAGCTAGATGTCGGGTCCCCTACAGGTGGGACTGGTCCCTCAAAGTCTATGTGAGTAGTGAAGTCGAGTGCGGTTAAAGAACACAGTCTCACACGGTCAGCGTCTTTCCATACCTTTACTTGCAAGATGTTAAGGCAGGTCCCAGGGAGGCTGTCCCACGGAGAGTGTATATTGAGGCAGCAGCTGGACAAGTTAGGGGCCTCCTTAAACTCCAATATAACGAGTGCAACTAGCATGAAGCGTAGTTCCCTCTAATCTTCAGCAATGCTTGCTGTACCTGCCCAGTCAGCTTAGTGTTAGGGGCCTTCCTGTGAAGGAGCTGAATACTCATGTAGTCCTGCAGAACTCCGAAGCCTTCACTCCCCCTGACCCCAGCTACGTGCTGACTATAAGGGGCTTGTCTGCCGCGACCTAGGGTCCGGTAGATTCCTGGTTGTCCTGTCACTGTGCCTGAAGCAACAGTGACTCTTCGGTCCCCAGTGACCGGTAGAAACGTGCTGGACTTCTGCAATCCGTTAAGCACAATCTTATAAATCCACTTGCCTTTCGCCTTGTCCACGCTGGTAACATAAGCACTCTTACTAGCCAAGGGTCGAGCAGTCACTTCTTTCCTTTTCCTTCCAATCAAGTTCGCCACAGATGCTCAGTTATCACAGGCAGGAGCACGTCACTGTACCTGATACTGTCCTCTAGACAGGAATGCTGAAGACTTTCTGGGTTACAACTTGTTCCTTCCTTCAATGTATGCTGAGGAGATGACACAGCTCTGACCAGACTAAGGTGTATTCCAACACCTATACCAGACTCCACTTTCCAAGCTGATGAGATAGCAATCTAGACTCCTTCCTCCCTCCAGATACAGACTCTCTCACTGTAGTCCAGACGCAGACTCTCCACGTCCTTACTGCCCGAAGACAGGAACTAGACTCTTCACGTCCTTACTGCCCGAAGACAGGAACTAGACTGACTGACTAAAATCACTCCTACACATACCTTCTTGACCACTCCCTAGAGTATACTCCACTACCCTAAGGGTGTGTCTAGTGTGTGTAGAGTGAATGCATATTGAGCATTAAGCCGCTGCCTCTCCATACACTCTCCAGGGTACTGCGTGTGCCTACCACCAGGGCTACACATTCCCCCATGGTAAACGACAGCACTCCCGGGCTGTGAAATACAAAAGACATTTTATTTATACAACAACAATAATAATAACATCTTCCCATCCGGGAGGTGAGATCACCTTGAACGTTACAAACTTTAATACAAAAATACAAATAGTATCAAATGTCATTCAATAAATAAATTTACAATATACTTGTGAAGGACCCGCACCAAACCTTCAACGTGGGTCCTGGGTGGGCTGCAGGACGTCCGATTGCAGACCTCACTCAGTGCCACACCATACGGGTTTTGTTTTTCAGAGGTAGATATGGATGGTTTTTGTAAAACCAAGATAGGGCACCGGAGTGCAACTATATACAAGAATGTTCCGGGTTAGCATAGTCCTTAACCTCAAAAGTCCATTTATAGGGAAAGACATAATAAATCACATTATCAAAAGTGCAACTGTTTATCATATATCAATTATCAATTATCATCTATCAATTACCAATTACCCAGCCGGGCATTCTATAACTAGAAATATATATTCATTATATATAACTTGTGCAATACTTTTTCAAAAACATGTTAAACTTTCTGCTTTCTACTTGTGGTAGATCCGATAGGGATCTCACCAACTCTTTACTTATTTATTCATTTTCTGCAAATACTTTTTCCACTACATTTTCCACGCCGGGGGCTGGAACGATGCAATGAGCCCTTGATCCCAAGACCAGCAAATCATGTGCTGCGATCAGGGTCTGGGTCGCAACAGTTCTGGTGCGAACCTCCAGGGGCGCAACTGGTACAGTCTCTCCACATGACACCGATTGCGTCTCAATTACTGTTAATGATATAGACCGCGTTAGAGATTGCGATCTAGACTGGGTCGCATGTGGCGATGTAGAGGTGACTTCAATTCGCGATGCACTCTGGGTCGCTAGTTGCGATGACTTTAAAGGGGGCGATGCTGGGGCACGGCCGGATGCTTCTTGAGCTGGAAACGGGGACGCTGCGGTAATGGTGACGGTACCGGCGTCTGGGACGGGGATCGCGGACGATGGCGACGTTCAGGGCATACCACCCCTTCATTCCCCAATGCCGCGTATAGGTGACTATGTCGCCGTTTACTAAGTCCCTCCCGGGATGGCCTTGTGGCAGGTGAGATTCCACGTCACGCCTGCTGACGAAGACCGCTGGGTAGAGGCCCGGTTCACGAATAAAGCCCCAGCCCTTCCGGAGCTGGAACTCAGCCACACACCCCCGCCGCCGCGGTTCCCGTAAGGTACCTTTGTCGCGACGGACAGTCTCCTTGTCGGCAATCAGCTCAGCATACTGTCGCTGGCGGTTCTTCTGGATTTCCCGCTCTTCCTCCTGCTGGCGCCTCTTTTTCTCACGACTCCGCCATTCTTGCTCCCACTGGGCGGTGTAGGCGACGTCATCCAGGCGCGCCATTTCGTCCCAGTCCACATCTGGTAGTGACGGACAGGACCCCTCCGGTGTCCCTGCCGGGGACCGATAATCTGCTGCGGCCTCCTGGCCGGGCGGGCGTTCCGGGATTGGCTGTACCTCCTCAACCTCCTCCGCATCCACCGCTTCACCAGTGGGATCGGGAACGGTACTTTCGGGGGCAGCCTCCGGTTGCTCCTTCGCCTTGAGCAGCAGACTTTCGGTTTTTGGAATCGTGGGGGTTCATTGAGGGAGGGGACGCCGTGTTTGTCATTTGCCACTTCAGCAGGTTACAGCGGCGTCTCTCTATCTCCTCCAGGCCAGGTTGGAACATCTTTAGGCGTGCGTTCTCCTCCTGAAGCTCCAACAACGCCTGTTGCAGGTGCAGGATGGCATAAGTGTCCGATGCCGATGGCAGCTTGACGGGGGCACGGGGCCTGCCTGCCTCCGCTGTCCCACTCGGCTGCGCACGTCCTGCCTCCATCATTTTCCAGAAGATCTTTCTTCTTTCTGTGGAGACATCCGGTCTCCTCCGTGGAGGTGGGGTTTGCGTCTCCTCCTCCTCGCAGGGAAGGTGAAGAGGAGGCGGACCTCCTTTGCTGTAGGGCAGGACCGCATGTTATAGTAGCACTTTGAGAGGGCAGGCATTTTCTTCGCGCCACAGGGGGGTAGACGCCCACGAAGGTACGCCCACCTTCTTCTCCAGCGCCTGAGGGCGCGAATATGGCGACAAAAATGGCGATTTTGGCGCCAAAAGTGCAAACAGTCCTTTTCACAAAAACAAGTTCTTAGGCACGCAGGGCTCGCAATTTCGCGAGTTTGGTATCCTGTTCGTGACGCCAAGTTTTGTTGTGTCGACCCGCCACCACAATTGTGGGTTACCAGGGCAATGGGGTACTCAGAGCCGAGCCCATGGAAGTCTATGGGGATTCTTGTCACAGGTAGCTGTGGCTCGGTCTGTGGCCCGGGCGGTCTGGCGTATGTTAGGGATATATTTACAGGGGATTGATTATGTACAGTTCGTGACGCCACCTGTAGTCTCTGGTAATTAGTACCAGCGCTGCTGTAGATCTCTGAGGGGATGGTGAGGCAGCTAGATGTCGGGTCCCCTACAGGTGGGACTGGTCCCTCAAAGTCTATGTGAGTAGTGAAGTCGAGTGCGGTTAAAGAACACAGTCTCACACGGTCAGCGTCTTTCCATACCTTTACTTGCAAGATGTTAAGGCAGGTCCCAGGGAGGCTGTCCCACGGAGAGTGTATATTGAGGCAGCAGCTGGACAAGTTAGGGGCCTCCTTAAACTCCAATATAACGAGTGCAACTAGCATGAAGCGTAGTTCCCTCTAATCTTCAGCAATGCTTGCTGTACCTGCCCAGTCAGCTTAGTGTTAGGGGCCTTCCTGTGAAGGAGCTGAATACTCATGTAGTCCTGCAGAACTCCGAAGCCTTCACTCCCCCTGACCCCAGCTACGTGCTGACTATAAGGGGCTTGTCTGCCGCGACCTAGGGTCCGGTAGATTCCTGGTTGTCCTGTCACTGTGCCTGAAGCAACAGTGACTCTTCGGTCCCCAGTGACCGGTAGAAACGTGCTGGACTTCTGCAATCCGTTAAGCACAATCTTATAAATCCACTTGCCTTTCGCCTTGTCCACGCTGGTAACATAAGCACTCTTACTAGCCAAGGGTCGAGCAGTCACTTCTTTCCTTTTCCTTCCAATCAAGTTCGCCACAGATGCTCAGTTATCACAGGCAGGAGCACGTCACTGTACCTGATACTGTCCTCTAGACAGGAATGCTGAAGACTTTCTGGGTTACAACTTGTTCCTTCCTTCAATGTATGCTGAGGAGATGACACAGCTCTGACCAGACTAAGGTGTATTCCAACACCTATACCAGACTCCACTTTCCAAGCTGATGAGATAGCAATCTAGACTCCTTCCTCCCTCCAGATACAGACTCTCTCACTGTAGTCCAGACGCAGACTCTCCACGTCCTTACTGCCCGAAGACAGGAACTAGACTGACTGACTAAAATCACTCCTACACATACCTTCTTGACCACTCCCTAGAGTATACTCCACTACCCTAAGGGTGTGTCTAGTGTGTGTAGAGTGAATGCATATTGAGCATTAAGCCGCTGCCTCTCCATACACTCTCCAGGGTACTGCGTGTGCCTACCACCAGGGCTACACATTGACTGCTCCAGAGATGTTCCGCCCTTTTACTGTGCCAAACTGAGAGCCTGCCAACAGTGGCGGGGACAAACAGACTAATCTAGAAAATAGGATCTTTGCTAGAATCTTCCTATCTACATTCAAGAGGGCAATCGGCCTCCAGTTCTTGATGTCGCTCGGCTCTTTACCTTTAGATAGCAGAATTAACGAGGACACTCTCATGGATGGAGGCATCAGGTGATTTTCTAGACAATTTCTATACACATCCATGAGGATTTGAGCCAGGAGGTCTCTGAATTTCTTATAGAATTCTGCTGTTATACCATCTGGACCTGGTGCCTTCTTCAGATATAATTTATCAATAGCCTCCTTAACTTCCTCCACCGTTAATTCTGCTGTCAAAGGAGAAAAGTCCAGATCATTAGTATCAGGCACTGGAGTTGCCTCCAAGAATTGAGTCATCTTATCTTTATCCAAAACTTTCCTCTGAAACAAGTCAGCATAGTAAGATCTCACCACCTCCATTATACCCTCCCGTGAATCCTGCAATACACCCTGGGAGTCAATGAGACCTGTGACCATTTTTTTGGCCACCCTCTCCCTGCAATTCTCAAAGGGATCAGGGGCCCTTAAGGACCCATAATCCCGTTCAAGAACCAGAGAGGTATACCAGCTATACTGATACTGCCTTATCTCAGATTTCAGCCGGTCGATCTTCACTTTGTCATCCCCACCCGCCGAATACAGTGACTCCAATTCTTTGCGCAGCTTTAGGTACTGGCTGTACTTATTCCTCCCTTTATTAACTGACAGTCTCTTTAAGAGGGATCTGATATCCTCCTTGACTTCCTCCCACCAGTCGGTCATGTTGTCATAGAAGTCAACCCTGTCTAGATGAAGCTGCATAAGAGAGTGGACACGACTCTGAACATAGGCATCATCCAGAAGACTGGAATTGAGCTTCCACAACCCTCTACCAATGTCCGGACGGTTAGAGGTCCCCAGACAGAAGCACAAGGCGAGGTGATCAGAGTAAGGGACGACCTTCTCACTTAGGGTGCCGACAGCCTCAGTAGGACTCACAAAAGCAAAATCTATCCTACTGCACCTGTTGGAACATGAATACGTGAATTTTGGCTGTCGACCTCCCTGTGTGAAAACGTCAGTCAGTCCAGCCTGCGTTATGATGTTATGTAGGACCTTTCCGTCCCTGGTCATTGTCCTGCCTGAAGAGCTGTCACCTGATGTCAGTATGGCATTAAAGTCCCCTGCCATCACCACTGGAAGAGAAGTGAAGAGGTAAGGCTTGACGTCATTAAACAGCTGGATCCTGTCAGTCACCGTCTGTGGCCCATAGATGTTAATAAGCCGGAGTCGCCTACCATGGATAGTGACTTCCAGGATCAGACATCTTCCCATGACCACCTCCGTCATCCTATGCACAGTCACATCATTGGTGTTAAACAGGACAGCGACCCCGGCATAAGGCTCCACAGCCAGCGACCAGAAAGATGGACCGGACCGCCATTCCCTCTCAGCCTCTCTCATAAGCCCCAGAGATGTCAGTCGTGTCTCCTGCAGGAAGATGACATCTGTGTCCAGATATGTGAGATGTTCATACACTGCTTGTCTAGTCCTCCTCGCCTTAATACTATTGACATTACTGGAGGTCAGTGTTAATGAGAACCCCGCCATCACAACACAATATAGAAGGAGCAGAGAAACAGCCATCATCATGAGTTAGAGATGTTCTGTCCACCACTGGTGTCCATGTCAGACTCTACCTGAGGGTCTACAGATAAGGGCTTCCGCTTTGGCGGGGGATGGTCCTCTATGTCCCTGTCACACTCAGCATCAATTTTCCTCAACTCTTTCTCATAATCGTCATCGTTGGACTCTGATAAAATTGCATACTTATTGGACATGACCATCACACCTGCAGGATTTGGAGCCTTCTTACTCGCACTCTGACCGGTGTCATATTTTGCCTCAGGTTTACGGGAGGACGTGTTCTTTTTCTTCCTTTTATTATGACTAACACTCCAATCATCAGATACAGACAGTGATGCTGAAGGGAGGGCTACCTGAGGCTGCTGGGCCTGAGGGACGACCTCCATGTTCCCCCCTGCACCCTCCTGCTCTGGTGTTACATGAGTGGTCTCCTGGTGGGCATCTGTACTGGTCAGCATCTCTCCTGACATTGAATCCTCCTCCTCATGCGCCCCTATCACCACATCCTCATCCTCCTGAGCCTCTGCCCCTGCCATCACATCCTCATCAGGGAAGACTCTGCAGATGTTGTGCCAGGCGTCTGGACAGTCCCTGTGAGCGTGGCCCATCTGACCACAGAGGTTGCACCTGACGTCCCGGCAGTCTGCAGCGACATGGCCGATTGCCCCACACAGATTGCACTTCACCACAGTACAAGTGATAGCCAGATGACCTTTCCCACCACATTTGAAGCACTTTCTGGGCTGCCCGGGATAATAACATCTTCCCTTCTCCCTCCCAATGAAGAAGGAGTTGGGTAAGTGGGCAGTGATGTTATTATACTGCTGCAGTTTCACTACAGCTTTCCACCCCATTGTCCAGATACCATCCTCATCTCTGACCTTGGTGAGTCCAGAGACAAGGTCACAGTGTCTCCGGAGCCACACCTCGATGTCCTGTGGGGGAACGGCCTCATTCCAGAAGGTGACATTTACTGTGACTGTGTCCGGCCTGGAGATAAGAACCATCATAAACTTATTCCAGCCCTCAGCGTCCCTGAACTTGGGGTAACTGGCCCAGAATCTGTCCAGGTCAGACGAGAGCTTGAAGCTGACCTCATAGCCCTGCCTGTCCTGAAGATTAGACACCGCCAGTATCTGATTCACCTCAAACCCCATCTGGCCGCAGAGCAGCTCTCTCACCACATACCTGCGTTGTGGCAGATCCTCCTTGGCACCTAAGTATTTAAACCGCACCACATTAATGCGTCTGAATGTCTGGCCGGTATACCTGGCGCTGGAAGTGAAGGATGGGGCGCCGCGGCTCCAGTCATTCCTGGGGGTCCCTGCCGGGTCACACTGGGCCGACTGACAGGGAGAGGGCCTGCAGCAGGGGGGCTGTCACACCTTGTGGACTAGATGGTAAAGGGGGATAGTCACACATATCATGCACATTATCATTAGCAGCATCATTATCATCAGACAGTGTCATGTCAATTGCAGAATGTGAAACCCCTCCAACCCCCGACCCCATGGGCACAGCATCACCAGCCACAGTCTATGCCCAGCCTCATCAGCACAAACAGTCCCCCATATACTGTCCTGCTCCTGTGTGGGGCATTCTGGGACCTGTGGTGCCTCTGCTGGAGTCTGAAGTGTATGTTCTTGTTCACACTCAGCTGCCTCAGCCTCATCAGCACAAACAGTCTCACATATACTGTCCTGCTCCTGTGTTGGGCACTCTGGGACCTGTGGTGCCTCTGTGTAGCCCTGTGTGAAGGCACACACAGTACCCTGGAGGATGTGCGGAGAGGTAACAGTTTAATGCTCAATAAACATTCACTCCAACACACACTTGGACACACCCATAGGGTATGTAGCCAGTTAGTCAGTTTCCTGTCGTCAGACAGGCGAGTTCAGTCTGTGAGAGTGCAGTCTGTGCAGGAGGGAAGAAGAGTTAGCAGCAGAAACTTCAGTCGCCTGTCCCAAGGACAGTGAAGTTCAGTCGACGTGCTCCTGAACTAGAAGAATACTGAGCATCTGTTAGCGAGCTCCAAGGAAGAAGCAAGAAGGGATTGACTTGCATTACCTTAGGAAGTGTGGAGTGCTTATGCTACAAGCGCGAACAGGGCGAAGGGCGCAGTGGAAGAAGATATAGCAGTGCATTAAGGATTGGACTATCCTGCACATTGTTACAGGTCACTGGGGACCGAAGTGCCATTACAGCTTCAGGCGTAGTGGTAGAAAAACCAGAGTCTTACTGGACCTTAGGTCGCAGAAAGCAGCCCTTGGAGTGTCAGTACGTAGCAGGGGTCAGGTGGAATAGGAACTTTGAGTCAGTGCACGACAAGAGCAAGAACCTAGTTCCATCACTGGAAGACTCCGACCACAAAACTGACCGGGCAGTACAGCTTTGGAGAAGCTGGAGTATTCGGAGTGAACGTAGCTTTATGCTAGTTGGACTCATAATATGGAAAGTGAAGGAGGCCCCCAACCTGTTCAGCTGTTATCTCGAAGCACATCCTCCACCCGACCAGCCTCCCTGGGACCTGCCTTATCATCTGACAAGTAAAAGGTATGGAAAGACGCTGGATGGTGTGAGACTGATTTATTTATCTGCACCCGACATCATTAATTCCATAGACTTTGAGGGACCAGTCCCACCTGTAGGGGACCCGTCATCTAGCTGCCTCACCATCCCCTCAGAGATCTACAGCAGCGCTGGTCTTAATGATCAGAGAACTACAGGTGGCGTCACGAACTGTATATATACCTATCCCCTGTAAATATTCCCCCCAACATACGCCTGACCGCCAGGGCCACAGACCGAGCCACCGCTACCTGTGACAACCCCATAGAATTCCATGGGCTCGGCTCTGAGTACCCCATTGCTCTGGTAACCCACAATTGTGGTGCGGGTCACAACAAAAACTTGGCGTCACGAGCCCTGTGTGCCTGTGGAGGTGTTTTTGTGAAAAAGGACTGTTTGCTATTTTTGGCGCTAAAATCCGCCATTTTGCCGCCAAATTCGCGCCCTCAGGCGCTGGAGAAGAAGGTGGGCGTGGATTCGTGGGCGTGTGCCCCCCTGTGGCGCGAAGAGAATGCCTGCCCACTCAAAGTGCTATTACAATATGCGATCCTGCCCTACAGCAAAGGAGGTCCGCCTCCTCTTCACCTTCCCTGCGAAGAGGAGGAGACGTAAACCCCGCCTCCACAGAAGAGACCGGACGGCTCTAGAAGAAGAGAGAGTGTCCTGGAACATGATGGAGGCAGGATGTGTGCAGCCGAGCAGGGAAGCGGTGGAAGGCAGGCCCCGTTCCCCAGCCAAGCTGCCACTAGAACCAGAACCATCTGTAGTCCTGCACCTGCAGCAAGCCTTGCTGGAGATTGGAGAGGAAAATGCCAGGTTAAAGAAGATGATTTTGCAACAACCTGGCATGGAGGAGATCGAGAGACGCCGGCGTACCCTGATACAGCGGCGGCTGTGGGATGCGGTGCTCTCTCCCCTCGACGACCCTCCACGATTTGAATTACCAAAACTTCTGCTGCCCAAGGCTAAGGAGCAACCGGAGGCTACCCCCAAAAGGACCGACCCTGATCCTACCGATGGAGCGGTGGAAGCGAAGGAGGTTGAGGAGGTACCGCCAGTTCCGGAACGCCCGCCCGGCCAGGAGGCCGCAGCAGATGATCGATCCCCGGTAGGGACACCGGAGGGGTCCTGTCCATCATTACCAGACGTCGACTGGGACGCGATGGAGCGTCTTGATGACGTCGCCTACGCCGCCCAGTGGGAACGTGAGTGGCAGCGTCGCGAAGAGGAACAGCGACGCCGGCAGGAGGAAGAGCGGGAAGCGCAGCGGAATCGGCAGCGGCAGTACGAGCAGCTGATTGCGGATAAGGAAAGTGTCCGCCGGGAAAAAGGTACTCTAAGGGAACCGCGGCGGCAGGGGTGTGTGACAGAGTTCCAGCTCCGGAAGGGCTGGGGCTTCATTAGAGAACCGGGCCTCTACCCAGGGGTCTTTGTCAGTCGCAGGGACGTAGAATCCCACCTGCCCATCGGCCATCCCGGGAGGGACCTAATCAATGGGGACATAGTAACCTATACACGGCACTGGGGTATGAAAGGATGGTATGCCTTAAATGTCGCAGTCGTCAGAGACCCCGTCCCCGACGCAGGTAACGTCACCATTGCCAGCGCGTCACTGTCCCGAGCTCCCGCTGCACCAGGCCGTGCCCCGGCATCGCCCCATGAACGTACGTCACAGTTGGAAGCGCCCCCTGCATATTCTACTCTGCCAGTGCCTCGTACCAAGACACAAGCTACGACTCATTTCAAATCGCAATTTGCACCGCCGGATATAGCGGCACCAACAGCGACACCTTCGGAGATACCGCTTGCGTCCTACATGATGGAGTCACCCGATGGGACCGTAGTGAGGATGAAAACAGTCGCTACTCAGACTTGGATAGCAGGTCACGACCTATTTGTCATGTGCTCTAAAGAGCATCGCATTGTTCCAGCCCCCGGGATGGAAAGTGTAACTGAAGTTAGCAAGAAAATGTGAAGAACGGTAGGACCCAGACAGGGTTTACCGCAACTAAGAAGATGTAAAAAGTTTTTGATAAAAGAAATAATTGCTGTTTTGCACTTTATTGCTATGTATAGGGTTTACATAGTTTTATATATAATGAGTAGAATGCCCGGCTGGGTACCAGAGTGAAAATTTGAAAAAGTTGATTGCATAGTTTTACATATAGAATACCCTGGTTGGGTAAATACCGTGAGAAGTATAATGTGAGTTTCAGAAGTTACCAATATGTGTCTTTTATTATGTCATGGACTTTGAGGTTGAGGACTGTGCCAGTCCAGAACTTATCTTTGTACATAGTTGCGCTTCGGTGCATTATATTGGTTTTACATGAAACCACAGCACAATTATTACCTCTGAATATAAAACCCGTGTGGTGTGGCACTGAGCGAGGTCTGCAGCCAGAAGTCCTGCAGCCCACCCAGGACCCACGTTGAAGGTTTGGTGCGGGTCCTTCACAAGAATATTGTTGATATGCTATATTTATGGAAAGTATGTTTTGTATTTTTCTATGTCTAATGTTTGAATGCAACGTTTAAGAAATTCTTACCTCCCGGATGGGAAGAGTTTAATGTTTATTGTTAATATAAAACAAAATGTCTTCTTGTATTTCACAGCCCGGGAGTGCTGTATTTTACCATGGGGGAATGTGTAGCCCTGGTGTGAAGGCACACGCAGTACCCTGGAGGATGTGCGGAGAGGTAACAGTTTAATGCTCAATAAACATTCACTCCAACACACATTTGGACACACCCATAGGGTATGTAGCCAGTTAGTCAGTTTCCTGTCGTCAGACTGGCGAGTTCAGTCTGTGAGAGTGCAGTCTGTGCAGGAGGGAAGAAGAGTTAGCAGCAGAAACTTCAGTCTCCTGTCCCAAGGACAGTGAAGTTCAGTCGACGTGCTCCTGAACTAGAAGAATACTGAGCATCTGTTAGCGAGCTCCAAGGAAGAAGCAAGAAGGGATTGACTTGCATTACCTTAGGAAGTGTGGAGTGCTTATGCTACAAGCGCGAACAGGGCGAAGGGCGCAGTGGAAGAAGATATAGCAGTGCATTAAGGATTGGACTATCCTGCACATTGTTACCGGTCACTGGGGACCGAAGTGCCATTACAGCTTCAGGCGTAGTGGTAGAAAAACCAGAGTCTTACTGGACCTTAGGTCGCAGAAAGCAGCCCTTGGAGTGTCAGTACGTAGCAGGGGTCAGGTGGAATAGGAACTTTGAGTCAGTGCACGACAAGAGCAAGAACCTAGTTCCATCACTGGAAGACTCCGACCACAAAACTGACCGGGCAGTACAGCTTTGGAGAAGCTGGAGTATTCGGAGTGAACGTAGCTTTATGCTAGTTGGACTCATAATATGGAAAGTGAAGGAGGCCCATAACCTGTTCAGCTGTTATCTCAAAGCACATCCTCCACCCGACCAGCCTCCCTGGGACCTGCCTTATCATCTGACAAGTAAAAGGTATGGAAAGACGCTGGATGGTGTGAGACTGATTTATTTATCTGCACCCGACATCATTAATTCCATAGACTTTGAGGGACCAGTCCCACCTGTAGGGGACCCGACATCTAGCTGCCACACCATCCCCTCAGAGATCTACAGCAGCGCTGGTCTTAATGATCAGAGAACTACAGGTGGCGTCACGAACTGTTATACACCTATCCCCTGTAAATATTCCCCCCAACATACGCCTGACCGCCAGGGCCACAGACCGAGCCACCGCTACCTGTGACAACCCCATAGAATTCCATGGGCTCGGCTCTGAGTACCCCATTGCTCTGGTAACCCACAATTGTGGTGCGGGTCACAACACCTCTGCTGGAGTCTGAAGTGTATGCTACTGTTCACACTTCGCTGCTTGCTGCTGCAGTTGTTTTCCCTCCTGGAAGCAGAAGCGGGCAGCCTGTAACACTGGCCGTGTCCGCTGCTGGGGGGTCCCGTCCTGAACATCAGGGGTCCTGGTCTCTACAGCACAGCCCTGCTTATAGGAGGCGAACCGCTCCTGGTTCCTGTAGGTCTCTGCCAGGGGCCCCATGCCCTCCATCACAGACTCAATGTCCTGCACCACACTAGCCAGCTGTACACCCAGTGTGTTCAGTCTCAGGTCATAGGCATCATTACAGGCAGGATTAGTGGTCTTTAGGGTATAGATAAAGTCTACTTCCATTTGCAGCGCTTTTTTCTGCTGCTGTAACTCACCCAGTTTTCTGACCAGTCCCGGTATCTCATCCGCTAGCTGCAGCTCGGGTGCACGCGCCGGCTGCACAGCTTTAGTCTTCACCACGGGTACAGGGCTTCTGAACACAGTCCTGTGCGGTTCCACCACAGATGGTTTTGTGGCTCCTTGGCTGGATGCAGGCTCCACAGCAGGTTTATCGCTGCCACCTGACTGCGACCGTGTGCGTCCTGACCGCGCCATACTGCCATGCTGCTGTAAGTTCTCCTGGATGGTTTGTCTTTCCAAAGATGTCCGTCTCTGCCTGGGAGCAGGAGAGGTGATCTGCACAGCTGGTGCTGATCTCACCTGTGCACCCGGCAGGAGCTGCTTGCTGACTGGGGAGTTACCTGACTTCACAATGTGCTGTAACCCATCACTGACCGACACTTTTCCTTCTTGCTTCTTTGCTGGGCTTGGAGAAGGTTTTCCTCCCAAAACTTTACTGACGGCTTTTTCCTCCTTCACAGAACTGCTGCAGCTTTGGCTCGCTGCATTCACTGGTCTGACAGTGGCTCTGGGATTAACATTCCCATTAGGAGAGGCCTGTGAGGCTTGTCCCAGTGTAGGCCGGGAAGCCTGGGCCTTGCCTGGGGAGCTTCCCCGCCCAGGGTGACCCCTCCCTGGGCTTGCTCCAGACATGAGGAGATCCACAAAACACAACCTCAGAGCTAGGAGGCAGTATTATAGTAGTTATATTCTTGTACATAGGGGCAGTATTATAGTAGTTATATTCCTGTACATAGGGGCAGTATTATAGTAGTTATATTCTTGTACATAGGAGCAGTATTATAGCAGTTATATTCTTGTACATTGGAGCAGTATTATAGTAGTTATATTCCTGTACATAAGGAACAGTATTATAGTAGTTATATTCTTGTACATAGGAGCAGTATTATAGTAGTTATATTCTTGTACATAGGAGCAGTATTATAGTAGTTATATTCTTGTACATAGGGGCGGTATTACAGTAGTTATATTCTTGTACATAGGAGCAGTATTATAGTGGTTATATTCTTGTACATAGGAGCAGTATTATAGTAGTTATATTCTTGTACGGGGCAGTATTATAGTAGTTATATTCTTGTACATAGGAGCAGTATTATAGTAGTTATATTCTTGTACATAGGGGCAGAATTATAGTAGTTGTATTCTTGTACATAGGGGCAGTATTATAGTAGTTATATTCTTGTACATAGGGGCAGTATTATAGTAGTTATATTCTAGTACATAGGAGCAGTATTATAGTAGTTATATTCTTGTACATAGGAGCAGTATTATAGTAGTTATATTCTTGTACATAGGAGCAGTATTATAGTAGTTATATTCTTGTACATAGGGGCAGAATTATAGTAGTTGTATTCTTGTACATAGGGGCAGTATTATAGTAGTTATATTCTTGTACATAGGGGCAGTATTATAGTAGTTATATTCTTGTACATAGGGGCAGAATTATAGTAGTTGTATTCTTGCACATAGGGGCAGTATTATAGTAGTTATATTCTTGTACATAGGGGCAGTATTATAGTAGTTATATTCTTGCACATAGGGGCAGTATTATAGTAATTATATTCTAGTACATAGGAGCAGTATTATAGTAGTTATATTCTTGTACATAGGAGCAGTATTATAGTAGTTATATTCTTGTACATAGGAGCAGTATTATAGTAGTTATATTCTTGTACATAGGAGCAGTATTATAGTAGTTATATTCTTGTACATAGGAGCAGTATTATAGTAGTTATATTCTTGTACATAGGGGCAGTATTATAGTAGTTATATTCTTGTACATAGGGGCAATTTTTATTATAAAACCAAACATAAATACAATTATAATGAAACAGAAATCATCCAGGATTACAAAACACAAATCACTTAGGTTATATATACACAAGCATTAAATAATCATATCATATTCATAAATAAATTAAAGTCCACACCTGGGAAGGAAGAGAAGAAAATTAAACAAAAAAAAAAAAAAAAAAAATCATATTTCCTAACTGAATTTTACGTTCCTCCATAACTTAATGTTTCTCAGACTCCTTCCAACTTCTAGTGATTTTATCCACCGGAGTTCTGACAAAACCTGATTGGCTGCAGCGGTGTGATCGAACGGCTCATTGTGCAGTGACACCCGGGTTCTCATGTGCCAGTGATAATATTTAATGACACTGATTATGATGTACATCGTCTCTCTGTCGATGTTACTAACAGTGGAGGGGACACCATAGATTATGTCAGGGTACTTTAGGGTCCTCAGTCTGGGGATATTTAGATTAGCTGACACTTCCTCCCAGATCTTCCTCCCTCCCCAGCAATCACATATAAAGTGCTCCATAGTCTCCTCCTGCTGACAACCAAGCGGACAATTCCGATCAGAGACACTCAGATGTTTCATGTTCCCCCTGACAAAGAGCCGACTATGCAGTGAAAGGCAAGTAACATCAAACAGTTTAGGAGGAAGTCGTTTCCCGTTTAGGAACCTAAGGCTTTCCTGCAGGGTGGTGGTGACACAATCTCTCAGGGCCAGTGGAGAGAAGAAGAAAGTCCCACATACATGAGCATACAGGTCTCTTCTCGTACTGCTCTCAATGTAAGACTTCTCCAGTCCCCACCTCCTAACACACTTCAGACCGTAGTCCAGATACTGGGGGAGGTGGTCACCTGTCCATCTTCTCCTCTTGAGACTGCCGCCTCGCACCCAAGATTCTGCAAAAGGCAATATCCAATCCCTGATACTATTTACCCACAGGGAGCTACTGTTTGAGTCCATGTTCCCAAAATTCACCTTTAGAAACAAGGAGTCAAAGAAAACTCTTGGATTCAACATATCCAGCCCACCCTCTCTCCGCCGTAGGTACGTTATTCCCCTCTTTATTAGGTTCAACCTATTCCCCCACAAGAGCTGGAAGAACAGGCTGAAGAGCCTCGCTGAGAAAGATTCTGGCAAAGGGAAAATGACAGAGACATACAAGAAAACGGGGACCAGGTAAGTCTTCAACATTTTGACCCTTTCTCTGTAGGTCAGCCTCCAGTTCTTCCATCGCTGAACCTTTGCATTTCCGGCTTCCAATTTCTCCTCCCAATTTAGCGTGGCATTATCATCCCTCCCAAATTTAACCCCTAGGATCTTAATATGGGTGGAGGCTTTGGCAAACTGCGGCAGATCAAAGCTGGGATCAGTATCTAATGTCCACAGAGCTTGACTCTTTTCAAGGCTGACCAGAGACCCGGAGGCCTCTGAGTAGTTTCTGATGGACGCAGATAACATCTGCACCTCTCGAGGATTAGAGATCACCAACGTCACATCATCCGCATAGGCAACAACATTCAGAGGCAGGCAGTGGGGGACCGGCACCCCCTGAAAATCGCACTCCTGCAGTGACCTCAGAAACGGGTCTAGGGCAAAAACATACAGGAGCGGACTCAGTGGGCAACCCTGCCTCACCCCCGCCCCAACTCCAAAAATGTCACCCTGCCAACCATTAATCAGAGGAAAGCTCACCGCCTCTCTGTACAAAGTCTTCAGCCAATCCACAAATTGTCCCGGAATACCGTACTTTGACAAAGTGGCCCACAGATAGTCATGATCAACCCTGTCAAAGGCTTTAGCCTGGTCCAGACTAACAACATATCTCCCACACCGCAGAGCTTTACATCTCTCAAACATCTCTCGTATCGAGATGACTGCTCCAGAGATGTTCCGCCCTTTTACTGTGCCAAACTGAGAGCCTGCCAACAGTGCCGGGGACAAACAGACTAATCTAGAAAATAGGATCTTTGCTAGAATCTTCCTATCTACATTCAAGAGGGCAATCGGCCTCCAGTTCTTGATGTCGCTCGGCTCTTTACCTTTAGATAGCAGAATTAACGAGGACACTCTCATGGATGGAGGCATCAGGTGATTTTCTAGACAATTTCTATACACATCCACGAGGATTGGAGCCAGGAGGTCTCTGAATTTCTTATAGAATTCTGCTGTTATACCATCTGGACCTGGTGCCTTCTTCAGATATAATTTATCAATAGCCTCCTTAACTTCCTCCACCGTTAATTCTGCTGTCAAAGGAGAAAAGTCCAGATCATTAGTATCAGGCACTGGAGTTGCCTCCAAGAATTGAGTCATCTTATCTTTATCCAAAACTTTCCTCTGAAACAAGTCAGCATAGTAAGATCTCACCACCTCCAGGATACCCTCCCGTGAATCCTGCAATACACCCTGGGAGTCAATGAGACCTGTGACCATTTTTTTGGCCACCCTCTCCCTGCAATTCTCAAAGGGATCAGGGGCCCCTAAGGACCCATAATCCCGTTCAAGAACCAGAGAGGTATACCGGCTATACTGATACTGCCTTATCTCAGATTTCAGCCGGTCGATCTTCACTTTGTCATCCCCACCCGCCGAATACAGTGACTCCAATTCTTTGCGCAGTTTTAGGTACTGGCTGTACTTATTCCTCCCTTTATTAACTGACAGTCTCTTTAAGAGGGATCTGATATCCTCCTTGACGTCCTCCCACCAGTCGGTCATGTTGTCATAGAAGTCAACCCTGTCTAGATGAAGCTGGATAAGGGAGTGGACACGACTCTGAACATAGGCATCATCCAGAAGACTGGAATTGAGCTTCCACAACCCTCTACCAATATCCGGACGGTTAGAGGTCCCCAGACAGAAGCACAAGGCGAGGTGATCAGAGTAAGGGACGACCTTCTCACTTAGGGTGCCGACAGCCTCAGTAGGACTCACAAAAGCAAAATCTATCCTACTGCACCTGTTGGAACATGAATACGTGAATTTTGGCTGTCGACCTCCCTGTGTGAAAACGTCAGTCAGTCCAGCCTGCGTTATGATGTTATGTAGGACCTTTCCGTCCCTGGTCACTGTCCTGCCTGAAGAGCTGTCACCTGATGTCAGTATGGCATTAAAGTCCCCCGCCATCACCACTGGAAGAGAAGTGAAGAGGTAAGGCTTGACGTCATTAAACAGCTGGATCCTGTCAGTCACCGTCTGTGGCCCATAGATGTTAATAAGCCGGAGTCGCCTACCATGGATAGTGACTTCCAGGACCAGACATCTTCCCATGACCACCTCCGTCATCCTATGCACAGTCACATCATTGGTGTTAAACAGGACAGCGACCCCGGCATAAGGCTCCACAGCCAGCGACCAGAAAGATGGACCGGACCGCCATTCCCTCTCAGCCTCTCTCATAAGCCCCAGAGATGTCAGTCGTGTCTCCTGCAGGAAGATGACATCTGTGTCCAGATATGTGAGATGTTCATACACTGCTTGTCTAGTCCTCCTCGCCTTAATACTATTGACATTACTGGAGGTCAGTGTTAATGAGAACCCCGCCATCACAACACAATATAGAAGGAGCAGAGAAACAGCCATCATCATGAGTTAGAGATGTTCTGTCCACCACTGGTGTCCATGTCAGATTCTACCTGAGGGTCTACACATAAGGGCTTCCGCTTTGGCGGGGGATGGTCTTCTATGTCCCTGTCATCCTCAACATCAATTTTCCTCAACTCTTTCTCATAGTCATCATCGTTGGACTCAGATAAAACTCCATACTTGTTGGACACGACCATCACACCTGCAGGATTTGGAGCCTTCTTACTCGCACTCTGACCGGTGTCATATTTTGCCTCAGGTTTACGGGAGGACGTGTTCTTTTTCTTTCTTTTGTTATGATTAACACTCCAGTCATCAGATACAGACAGTGATGCTGAAGGGAGGGCTACCTGAGGCTGCTGGGCCTGAGGGACGACCTCCATGTTCCCCTCTGCACCCTCCTGCTCTGGTGTTACATGAGTGGACTCCTGGTGGGCATCTGTACTGGTCAGCATCTCTCCTGACATTGAATCCTCCTCCCCATGCGCCCCTATCACCACATCCTCATCCTCCTGAGCCTCTGCCCCTGCCATCACATCCTCATCAGGGAAGACTCTGCAGATGTTGTGCCAGGCGTCTGGACAGTCCCTGTGAGCGTGGCCCATCTGACCACAGAGGTTACACCTCACGTCCCGGCAGTCTGCAGCAACATGGCCGATTGCCCCACACAGATTGCACTTCACCACAGTACAAGTGATAGCCAGATGACCTTTGCCACCACATTTGAAACACTTTCTGGGCTGCCCGGGATAATAACATCTTCCCTTCTCCCTCCCAATGAAGAAGGAGTTGGGTAAGTGGGCAGTGATGTTATTATACTGCTGCAGTTTCACTACAGCTTTCCACCCCATTGTCCAGATACCGTCCTCATCTCTGACCTTGGTGAGTCCAGAGACAAGGTCACAGTGTCTCCGGAGCCACACCTCGATGTCCTGTGGGGGAACGGCCTCATTCCAGAAGGTGACATTTACTGTGACTGTGTCCGGTCTGGAGATAGGAACCATCATAAACTTATTCCAGCCCTCAGCATCCCTGAACTTGGGGTAACTGGCCCAGAATCTGTCCAGGTCAGACGAGAGCTTGAAGCTGACCTCATAGCCCTGCCTGTCCTGAAGATTAGACACCGCCAGTATCTGATTAACCTCAAACCCCATCTGGCCGCATAGCAGCTCTCTCACCACATACCTGCGTTGTGGCAGATCCTCCTTGGCACCTAAGTATTTAAACCGCACCACATTAATGCGTCTGAATGTCTGGCCGGTATACCTGGCGTTGGAAGTGAAAGATGGGGCACCGCGGCTCCAGTCATTCCTGGTTGGCACCTGACGGGTCACACTGGGTTGACTGACAGGGAGAGGGCCTGCAGCAGGGGGGCCTGTCACACCTTGTGGACTAGATGGTAAAGGGGGATAGTCACACATATCATGCACATTATCATTAGCAGCATCATTATCATCAGACAGTGTCACGTCAATTGCAGAATGTGAAACCCCTCCAACCCCCGACCCCATGGGCACAGCATCACCAGCCACAGTCTGTGCCCCAGCCTCATCAGCACAAACAGTCCCCCACATACTGTCCTGCTCCTGTGTGGGGCATTCTGGGACCTGTGGTGCCTCAGCAGGAGTCTGAAGTGTATGTTCTTGTTCACACTCAGCTGCCTCAGCCTCATCAGCACAAACAGTCTCACATATACTGTCCTGCTCCTGTGTGGGGCACTCTGGGACCTGTGGTGCCTCTGCTGGAGTCTGAAGTGTATGCTCCTGTTCACACTTCGCTGTTTGCTGCTGCGGTTGTTTTCCCTCCTGGAAGCAGAAGCGGGCAGCCTGTAACACTGGCCGTGTCCGCTGCTGGGGGGTCCCGTCCTGAACATCAGGGGTCCTGGTCTCTACAGCGCAGCCCTGCTTATAGGAGGCGAACCGCTCCCGGTTCCTGTAGGTCTCTGCAAGGGGCCCCATGCCCTCCATCACAGACTCAATGTCCTGCACAACACTTGCCAGCTGTACACCCAGTGTGTTCAGTCTCAGGTCATAAGCATCATTACAGGCAGGATTAGTGGTCTTTAGGGTATAGGTAAAGTCTATTTCCATTTGCAGCGCTTTTTTTTGCTGCTGTAACTCACCCAGTTTTCTGACCAGTCCCGGTATCTCATCCGCTAGCTGCAGCTCGGGTGCACGCGCCGGCTCCACAGCTTTAGTCTTCACCACGGGTCCAGGGCTTCTGAACACAGTCCTGTGCGGTTCCACCACAGATGGTTTTGTGGCTCCTTGGCTGGATGCAGGCTCCGCATCAGGTTTATCGCTGCCACCTGACTGCGACCGTGTGCGTCCTGACCGCGCCATACTGCCATGCTGCTGTAAGTTCTCCTGGATGGTTTATCTTTCCAAAGACGTCCGTCTCTGCCTGGGAGCAGGAGAGGTGATCTGCACAGCTGGGGCTGATCTCATCTGTGCACCCGGCAGGAGCTGCTTGCTGACTGGGGAGTTACCTGACTTCACATTGTGCTGTAACCCTTCACTGACCGACACTTTTCCTTCTTGCTTCTTTGCTGGACTTGGAGAAGGTTTTCCTCCCAAAACTTTACTGACGGCTTTTTCCTCCTTCACAGAACTGCTGCAGCTTTGGCTCGCTGCATTCACTGGTCTGACAGTGGCTCTGGGATTAACATTCCCATTAGGAGAGGCCTGGGAGGCTTGTCCCAGTGTAGGCCGGGAAGCCTGGGCCTTGCCTGGGGAGCTTCCCCGCCCAGGGTGGCCCCTCCCTGGGCTTGCTCCAGACATGAGGAGATCCACAAAACACAACCTCACAGCTAGGAGGCAGTATTATAGTAGTTATATTCCTGTACATAGGAGCAGTATTATAGTAGTTATATTCTTGTACATAGGAGCAGTATTATAGTAGTTATATTCTTGTACATAGGGAGCAGTATTATAGTAGTTATATTCTTGTACATAGGGGCAGTATTATAGTAGTTATATTCTTGTACATAGGAGCAGTATTATAGTAGTTATATTCTTGTACATAGGGGCAGTATTATAGTAGTTATATTCTTGTACATAGGGGCAATTTTTATTGTAAAAACCAAACAAATACAAATATACTGACATTCCTTCAGTAATACAAAACTAAATTCACTTGGATTGTACATAGATTCATTACATATCCGGATTATACATATAAAATTAGCTTAAAAAGTCCATACACCTGGTTGGAAAAAAAAAAAAACATCATATTTCAACCCAGTGACACATCCTTCCATAACTTAACATTTCCTAATTTTCCTAATGATTTTATCTATCTGGGCTCGGACATTATGTGGTTGACAGCGTCACAGATCTGAGTCGGAGTTATTCTGGTCACCGCCGGTCTCCATTTCAGACTCTACCCGAGAGCCCTCAGGTAATGGCTTCCGCTTGGGCGGAGGACAGTCCTCTACGTCCCTATCAAACTCTGCGTCAATTCTTCTAAGGTCATCCTCAAAATCACCGTCAGACTCAGACAGAACACCAAACCTATTAGATAAGTCCATTACACCTGCAGAACTCTGGACCTTCTTCCTGGCTCCTTGGCCAGTGTCATACTCCTTCTCAGGTTTACGGGAGGTCTTGTCCTTTTTCTTCCTTTTAGTCTGAGACACAGATGGTAGTACTGAAGTAATGCTTCCCTGTGACTGCTGCCCCTGAGGGACAAGCTCCATACTTCCCTGTACACCCTCTGAACCCTGCTGCTCTGGTGTCACCTGAGTAGACCCCTGGTGGGCCTCCGGTCTGGCCAGTATTTCCCCTGACAGTAAAGCTGCCTCCTCCAGAATCTCTGCCCCTGCCACCAAATCCTCATCAGGATAGTCCTTACAGATATTGTGCCAGGCGTCAGGACAGTCCCTGTGAGGGTGACCGATCTTCCCACAGAGGTTGCACCTGATGTTCTGGCAGTCTGCAGCCACATGGCCGACCTCCCCACACAGGTTGCACTTCACCACAGTACACGTATTTGCCAGGTGACCCGCCTTGCCACATTTGAAGCACTTACGAGGCTGCCCAGGATAGAAACACACACCCCTCTCCCTCCCAATAAAGAAGGAGTTGGGTAAGTGGGCAGTGATATTATCGCACTGGCGCAGTTTCACCAAAACCCTCCACCCTCCCGTCCAGATACCATCATTGTCTCTGCTTTTGGTGAGGTCAGAGACCAGGTCACAATGCCTCCGGAGCCACACCACAATGTCCTGCGGGGGAACAGACTCATTCCAGAAGATGAGATTTACCGTAACGGTATCTGGCTTAGAGATAGGAATAAAGCTGAACTTACTCCAGCCCTCAGAGTCTCTAAACTTGGGGAAATTAGACCAGAACCTGTCCAGGTCACTCATGAGCTTAAAACTGATGTCATAGCCCTGCCTGTCTGGAAGATTAATCACCGCCAAGATGCTGACTGGCACAAACCCCATCTGGCGACACAAGAGCTCCCTGACCACAAACCTCCTATCTGGCAGATCCTCCTTGGCACCTCTGTGCCGGAAACGCACAACGTTTCTCCGTTTAAACGCCTGGCCGGTATAATTGGCACCAGAGGTGAAGGACGGAGCGCCACGACTCCAGGCATTACTGGGGGGAACCTGCGGGGTCACACTAGGCTGACTGACGGGGTGAGGGTCTGCAGCAGGGGGGGCTTCTACACCTTGTGTGCTCGGAATTAAAGGGGGGAAATCACAGACATCATCATGCACATTGTTATCATCAACATCAATGTCACTATCAGACTGCGCAGCGTCCACCAAAGATACTGTGCTCCCCCAAACCCCCGACCCCTCAGATACAGCACGGTTATCCCCAGCATCAGAGCCCTGCTGGGCACCATCAGGAACTACCGGCACATGTCCACTGCCCAACTGTGGTGCATGGCATTCTGAGACTTGTAGTCCCTCTGCTGAAAAATGTCCATGCTGCTGCTTGGAATCTGCTGCAGGCGGCTGTGCTGGGCATTCTGCGACTTGTTGTACCTCTACTGGAATGTGCCCTTCATGCTGCTGCTTGGAATCTGCTGCAGGCTGTTGTGCTGGGCATTCTGTGACTTGTTGTACCTCTGCTGGAATCTGCACTACATGCTTCTGCTTTGGATCTGCTGCAGGCAGTTTTGCTGGGCATTCTGAGACTTGTGGTACGTCTGCTGGGGTCTGTACTACAGGCTGCTGCTGGTGCGGCATTTGCCCCTTTTGGAAGCAGAAACTGTTAGGGTCTGCGGAACGCACCAAATATATAAAGTGGAGAGGTGCGTTCGCAGCCCGGGGTCCACCGTGCAAGCAAAGCCTGCTGCTAGTAAGATGACGAAAGTAGCGAACTCTGTTATCCCGCAGAGTCGCTAAAATAAACGCCGTAGCGCGTTGTGGCAGTAAGTGCAGACTCTGTTAATTCACAGAGCCGCTAACGGGATGCCACAGTGCTATATGGTGATATGTGCGAACTCACTTAGCTTCAGTGAGCCGCAAAGTAAAACGCTAGGGCGCTGTCTAGCGTCGAGAGCGAACCCTGTTACGTCACAGAGCCGCTGAGAACAAACACCGTGTCCTGTCAGGCTCTCAGGCACACGGTTAATTGCTAAGCGAGCATAATACGTGGTCATGCGCTAATGTCCTCGCGGGAGTCACCCGCAATCTATGGCGTCTGAACGCCAGACCCTGAATACGGCAATCAAACTCCTCACCGGTTATGCCGGTAATCTAGGGCATCTAGGACACCGACCCTGACCAGCTAGCACACCAAACTCCTCACCGATTAAGTCGGTATTCTAGTGGCTTATTTCAGCCGGGTCCCTAACCACACACACGCATGACCACACTGGCGCATAGCATACAATGGTTGATATTAGCGCATGGCGGCCCAGCCATGCTACCCTTTTATAGCAACAGCCACAGGACCTTCCAGGAGCAAGGACCAATGAGAACCTGTTCAGAAGACTAGTAGTAACAGGGCCTTCCTGGCGGGCCAATAGGAGCCGCTGCAGTACCTGAGCATGTGACCCCTGATCTCCAATGAGAGATCTCACTCTGGGCACGCTCAGAAGGGAAAATGCAGGACTTTATCCCAAAGACGTCTGCTCCACAACTGGCTACAATAGCAGATCCAGGAAAGGCAGCAGCAAGTCACTGCCCAGTAGTGGAGTGGGCAAGACGCTTGGAACGACGTCTCTGCTGAGCAGGCTCCACTGCGGCCGGAGATGAATGGGAGACCGTAGCGGCACTGGTTCGAGACTCCCCTTGTGCAGGAGCGGGAACTCGAACCCTAACATTACCCCCCCTCCTAGGGCCCCCCCTTCTCTGGGCCTCGCTGCGTTCAAAGGCAGCGATGAGCTGCAGAGCGTGAACATGCTCGGCAGGCTCCCAAGACCTATCCTCAGGCCCATAGCCCCTCCAGTCCACCAAATAAAACTTTTTGCCCCGTACCACCTTACACCCCACGATGGCGTTCACCTCATGGTCATCCGCAGATGAACCCGATGTCCCGGCAGATGACTCAGAAAACCGGGACATGAGCACGGGTTTCAGGAGGGACACGTGAAAGGTGTCGGAGATACCCAGGCGTGGTGGAAGAGCTAAACGGTATACCACAGGGTTAACCTGCTCGAGGACCTTGAAAGGACCCAGGTAGCGGGGTGCCAACTTAGTGGACTCAACACGCAGCCTGATGTTACGGGCGGAGAGCCACACCAAATCCCCAGGAGCAAATGTAGGAGCGGGGCGCCGATGGGCATCGGCCGAAGACCTCATCCTCTCTTTGGAGGCCTGAATGGCATCCTGCGTGCGGTCCCAAATGTCCCGTGCCTCCACAGCCCAGTCTGCCACCCTGGAATCGGCGGAAGACACGGGCATAGGCACTGGTACCCGCGGATGCTGACCGTAGTTCAGGAGGAATGGGGTCTGTCCGGTGGAATCAGCCACAGCATTGTTTAATGCAAACTCAGCCCATGGTAGCAAGGATGCCCAGTCATCCTGCCTGGCTGAGACAAAATGTCGTAAATAGGTGACCAAGGTCTGGTTGGCCCTCTCTACCAACCCATTCGTCTCAGGATGGTACGCTGAAGAGAGATTTAACTCAATACTGAGTAGACGACAAAGCTCTCTCCAGAACCGAGATGCAAACTGGGACCTCGGTCACTGACAATCTTGTCCGGCATGCCGTGTAAACGGAAGATGTGCCTAACAAACAACGCTGCCAGAGCCCGTGCAGAAGGTAACCGTGGTAGTGGCACCAGATGCACCATTTTAGAGAAATGGTCGGTGATTACCCAAATGATGGTGCAACCCCGAGACTTGGGCAAGCCCACCACAAAGTCCATCCCAACCATCTCCCAGGGCCTGTCTGCCACCGGCAAAGGGTAAAGTAACCCAGCTGGCCGTTGTCGTGGAGACTTATTTTTGGCGCAGGAGACACACGCTCGAACATAGTCCCCAACATCACGAACCATATGCGGCCACCAATATGTCCTCGCCAGCAATTCAGATGTCCTCTTTGCTCCAAAGTGTCCACCCACCCTGGACGAATGTGCCCAAGAGAGTACCTCCGGTCGCAAATTAGTAGGCACAAAAGTCTTGCCCGGGGGCACAGACTCTAGCGAAACCGGGGCCACTGTTCTCAGGCTCTCTGTGGGGATGATAAGCCGAGGCTCCTCCACCTCCTCCTCCGAGGACACCACAGAGCGAGAGAGAGCGTCGGCACGAATGTTCTTCTCTCCCGAGAGGAAATGCAGTGTGAAATGAAACCGGGAGAAGAACAAGGACCATCTGGCTTGGCGAGAATTAAGCCGCTGGGCTGTCTGAAGATATACCAGGTTTTTGTGATCCGTGAAGACTTGGAAGGGAAAGCGAGCTCCCTCCAACAGATGTCTCCACTCCGAGAAGGCCAACTTCATTGCTAGCAACTCCCTGTCCCCGATGGAAAATTCCTCTCTGCTGGTGTGAAGGTCTTAGAGAAAAAGAAGCATGGATGCTTCCGACCTTGAGCATCCTTTTGGAAGAGGACTGCTCCAGCACCAACGGACGAGGCATCCACCTCCAATATAAATGGCTTATCAACATCGGGGCGATGTAGGATGGGAGCTCTAGCGAAATGAGACTTAATAGACGTGAAGGCCTTGGAGACCTCTTCAGACCACAATTTGGGATTAGCTCCCTTTTTGGTAAGGGCAACCACGGGAGCTACCAAAGTTGAGAAGTGGGGAATGAACTGACGGTAGTAATTAATGAACCCCATAAAGCGCTGCACCGCCTTTAGAGAGTGGGGTTCTTGCCAGTCCATCACCGCCTGTAGTTTGGCAGGATCCATAGCCAATCCCTGGGCGGAGATGATATAGCCCAGGAAAGGTAAGGACTCCTGCTCAAACACACATTTCTCCAACTTTGCGTAAAGGGAATTTGCCCGTAGGAGGTCGAAGACCCTGCCAACATCCCTCCGGTGGGAGTCAATATCTGGAGAGAAGATGAGTATATCATCCAGATAGACTACGACCGAGGTGGAGAGCATATCCCGGAAGATGTCATTGACAAAGTCTTGGAAAACGGCTGGAGCATTACAGAGCCCAAAGGGCATCACCAGATATTCGTAATGCCCATCCCTGGTATTAAAAGCCGTCTTCCATTCGTCCCCCTCACGGATGCGAATCAGGTTATAAGCACCGCGCAGATCTAGTTTAGTGAATACCCTTGCTCCCCGAAGCCTATCAAATAGCTCAGAGATCAGGGGCAATGGGTACTTGTTTTTAACGGTGATGGCGTTAAGACCCCTGTAATCAATACACGGACGCAATTCTCCGTTTTTCTTCTGCACGAAGAAAAATCCCGCCCCTGCCGGTGACACCGACTTCCTAATAAACCCTCTTGCCAGGTTCTCCTGAATATATT
>JARQOD010002452.1:0-77711 GCA_033576555.1 Oophaga sylvatica
ATATAATTTTCTGGTTAGCCAATAAAGGTATCACTCTAAAGGGTATGCCACACTAAACAACATCACTAACGGAATCGCTATAAAACGTCACTATTTAGCGATCCCGTTAGCGATGTTGTTGTGTGCGGCATCTGCCAGCGACGAGCTTCCTGCTGTGATCTCGCTGATCGTTCACTAGAGTTCTGGACCGTATTTTGATCGCTGGCGTCCCGCTGGTGACGCTATATCGCTGTGTCTGGCACCTTTTGTGAACGATGTGCGACCTCGTTAACGATGTATTAAGGGTATGCCACACTGAACAATATCGCTAACGGGATCGCTAAAAAACGTCACTATTTAGCGATCCCTTAGCGATGTTGTTCAGTGCGGCAGCTGCCAGCGACGAGCTTCCTGCTGTGATCTCGCTCGTCGCTGGAATCGTTCCGGACCCTATTTTCTCGTCGGCGCTCCCGCTGGGTAAGTATATATCGCTAGTGTGGCACCTTTTCTTAGCGATTTAGCGGTACTTTTGTACCGCTAAAGTCGTTAAGAAGATCGCTAACGGCGATAGCGCCGTTAACTATATCGCTAAATGTGGCCGCACTTAGCGATATAGAAACAATCCCGCTAGCGATCGCATTAGTATGCGTCGTTATCGTGATCGCTAGCGGGATTGTTTAGTGTGGCAGTACCTTTAGTCAGTGGCACAGGTGGGACTTTGTTTTCTTTTGTTAACGCCCTACAGCTCTGATTGGTGACCACAACATCACCTCAGCTATAATAACTGCGCCCCCATCCATTGTTTCCAGAGCACTTTATGGGTCTCTTTTTGCGTTGTTGCGAGGATAGTATCTCGTGTCGGAGTTTTGCGATCCTGTTTGTGGCGCAGTGGTGGGTTTTTGCGATACTGTCTGAGTCGCTAGAGCACCATTTATCCTCATTTGGATCTTCGGGATATTTTGATTCGAGGTACATATTATTTGTGATGTTGTTTGATAATGTTTTTTAACCTTTTTTTTTTTTTTTATTTATTTATTTTACATCCCTGACCTTATTTTTTTTTTTTCGTCTGCTTTATATATTTAACACCCCTGACCTTACTTTTTTTTTTTTTCGTCTGCTTTATTTGTTTTACATCCCTGACCTTACTTTTTTTTTTTTCGTCTGCTTTATTTATTTTACATCCCTGACCTTACTTTTTTTTTTCATCTGCTTTATTTATTTTACACCCCCCACCATTGTAGACACTTGTAAACTGTATATTAAATGTTAACAGAAAAGTTTAATTTTTTTTTATATATTTTTTATTCTATTCTTTATTTTATTTTGTTTAAACACTTTATTAATAGTAATTAAGTAGTAATTAACTTTTCTCTTCTTTACCGTACAGGTTGCACATAATGAACCTGTCCACCACGGAGCGTATGATTGTGGCAGTTGCACTGTCAATGGAGGCAGATCGTCAGGAAGAGGCGCGGGTGGAAGAGAGGCGCTCCAAGCGAAAGCGTCGCATGTGGACCAGGGAATGGCTGGAGCAGAGGTCCAAATTCTACCACATGCATCTAGTGAGGGAGTTGCAGGAGAAGAATCCGCAGGATTTCCGGAATTATCTACGGATGTCGGAGGATTCATTCAAGCTCCTACTGGAAGCTGTGAGGCCACTCATTGAACGGCAGGATACCCGGATGCGTGCAGCTGTTTCAGCAGAGGAACGTTTGGCAGTAACGCTGCGATTTCTGGCAACCGGACGTTCAATGAAAGATTTGCAATATTCTGCTGCAATTTCTCGGTCGCTGCTTGGAGAACTAATTCCGGAGACATGCAACGCCATCGTCCGCAGTTTACGGAGCTACATGCCTTTTCCCAAATCAGTGGCGGAATGGCAAATTATTGCCTCTGATTTTGAACGGATTTGGCAGTTTCCAGACTGTGGTGGTGCCTTGGATGGCAAACGTGCGGATCACGCAACCAGCCAAAAGCGGATCCTTTTTTCATAATTACAAGGGCTACTTCAGCGTGATCCTCATGGCCCTTGTTAATGCCAATTATGAATTTATTGACGTTAATGTTGGCATTAATGGAAGGGTTTCTGACGGTGGCGTTTTGGAGCACACAAGTTTTGGTGAACGGTTGTTGAATAATAAACTTAACTTGCCAACCAACATGGACACCACCGCCAACCTAAACTTTGTGTTTGTGGGCGATGAAGCCTTCCCCCTTCATGAGCATCTCGTGAAACCGTACCCACAAAAGACTTTGACAGGGGAAAGGCGGATTTTTAATTACAGACTGTCTAGGGCACGGCGCGTTGTGGAGAATGCCTTCGGCATAATGGCCAACCGCTTCAGGGTTTTCCACACTCCAATCAACATGAAGCTGGAATCCATAGACTCTGTGGTGTTGGCCTGTTGTGTGCTGCACAATTTTCTAAGAAAACGCGATGCAGGTACTTACAGTCCGCCAGGATTCATGGACTCGGACAACAATGGTGACGTGGTGCTCGGAGAATGGCGTGACAATGATCCCGCTATTGCAGGCCTTCAACCTGTCAATCAAGGCAGGAGCAAGGACAATGCAAAGGCCGGCCGAGACAAGTACTGCCAATACTTTAATGGGCCTGGTGCAGTGAGTTGGCAGCATCAGGTCTAGTTTGATTTTGAGAATGTTTTACTTTACCCTTTTTTTAACAATGTTTTGATAATAAAATATTTTTATTTTAACCCCTTAAGGACAGAGCCATTTTGCAGCTTAATGACCGGGCCAATTTTTACAATTCTGACCACTGTCACTTTATGAGGTTATAACTCTGGAACGCTTTAACGAATCCCGCTGATTCTGAGATTGTTTTTTCGTGACATATTGTACTTCACGTTAGTGGTAAAATTTCTTTGATATGACTTGTGTTTATTTATGAAAAAAACGGAAATATGGCGAAAATTTTGAAAATTTAACAATTTTCAAACTTTAAATTTTTATGCCCTTAAATCAGAGAGATATGTCACACAAATTTCTTAATAAATAACATTTCCCACATGTCTGCTTTACATCAGCACAATTTTGGGACCAAAATTTTTTTTTGTTACGAAGTTATAAGGGTTAAAAGTTGACCAGCGATTTCTCATTTTTACAACACCATTTTTTTTTAGGGACCACATCACATTTGAAGTCACTTTGAGGGGTCTATATGATAGAAAATACCCAAAAGTGACACCATTCTAAAAACTGCACCCCTCAAGGTGCTCAAAACCACATTCAAGAAGTTTATTAACCCTTCAAGTGCTTCACAGGAGCTGAAGCAATGTGGAAGGAAAAAATTGACATTTAACTTTTTTTGCAAAAGCTTTACTTCGGAACCAAGTTTTTTTTTTTAAGTGTTAAAAGAAAAAATGAACCACAAAATTTGTTGTGCAATTTCTTCTGAATACTTCGATACCCCATATGTGGGGGTAAACCACTTTTTGGGCGCGTGGCAGAGGTCGCAAGGGAAGGAGCGCCGTTTGACTTTTTCAACGCAGAATTGGCTGAATGCCATGTCGCGTTTAGATAGCCCCTGATGTGCCTAAACAGTGGAAACACCCCACAAGTGACCCCATTTTGGATACAAGACCCCTTAAGGAACTTATCTAGATGTGTGGTGAGAACTTTGAACCTCCAAGTGCTTCACACAAGTTTATAACCTAGAGCCGTGAAAAAAAAAAAAAAATTTTTTCCACAAAAATGATCTTTTCACCCCAATTTTTAATTTCCCAAGGGTAATAAGACCGCAAAAGTTTTTGTGCAATTTGTCCTGAGCATGCTGATACCCCATATGTGGGGGTAAACCACTTTTTGGGCGCACGGCAGAGGTCGCAAGGGAAGGAGCGCTGTTTGACTTTTTCAACGCAGAATTGGCTGAATGCCATGTCGCGTTTAGAGAGCCCCTGATGTGCCTAAACAGTGGAAACCCCCAACAAGTGACCCCATTTTGGAAACTAGACCCCCTAAGGAACTTATCTAGATGTGTGGTGAGCACTTTGAACCTCCAAGTGATTCACACAAGTTTATAACGTAGAGCCGTGAAAATAAAAAATCATATTTTTTCCACAAAAATGATCTTTTCACCCCAATTTTTATTTTCCCAAGGGTAACAAGACCCCAAAAGTTTTTGTGCAATTTGTCCTGAGCATGCTGATACCCCATATGTTGGGGTAAACCACTTTTTGGGCCACGGCAGAGGTCGCAAGGGAAGGAGCTCCGTTTGACTTTTTCAACGCGGAATTGGCTGGACGCCATGTCGCATTTGTAGAGGCCCTGATGTGTCTAAACAGTGGAAACCCCCCACAAGTGACCCCATTTTGGAAACTAGACCCCCTAAGGAACTTATCTAGATGTGTGGTGAGCACTTTGAAGCCCCAAGTGCTTCACAGAAGTTTATAACGCCCGGGCGTGAAAATAAAAAATCATATTTTTTCCACAAACCTGATCGTTTAGTCCCCAATTTTTTATTTTCACAAGGGTAACAGGAGAAATTGGACAACAAAAGTTGTTGTACAATTTGTCCTGAGTATGCTGATACCCCATATATGGGGGGGACCACTGTTTGGGCGCACGGCAGGGCTTGGAATGGAAGCAGCACCGTTTGACTTTTTCAAACCAAAATTGGCTGGAATTGAGATTGGACACCATGTCGCGTTTGGAGAGCCCCTGATGCGCCTAAACAGTGGAAACCCCCCACAAGTAACACCATTTTGGAAACTAGACCACCTATGGAACTTATCTAGATCCGCTGTGAGCACTTTGAACCCCCAAGTGTTTCACAAAAGTTTATAATGCCTGGGTGTGAAAAAAAAAAAAAACAATTTTCCACAAAAATGATTTTTAGTCCCAAATTTTTGATTTTTCACAAGGAAATTGGACCCCAAAAGTTGTTGTCCAATTTGTCCTGAGTACGCTGATACCAAATATGTGGGGGGGGGAAACTGTTTTGGCGCACAGCAGGGCTTGGAAAGGAAGTAATAACGTTTTGGAATGCAGACGTTGGTGGGGTCATGTTCCGTTTGCAGTGCCCCAGATGAGCCTAAACAGTGGAAAACCCCACAAGTGACCCCATTTTGGAAACTAGACCCCATAAGGAACTTATCTAGATCTGTGGTGAGCACTTTGAACCTCCAAGTGTTTCACAAAAGTTTATAATGCCTGGGTGTGAAAAAAAAAAAAAACAATTTTCCACAAAAATGATTTTTTAGTCCCAAATTTTTGATTTTTCACAAGGAAATTGGACCCCAAAGTTGTTGTCCAATTTGTCCTGAGTACGCTGATACCAAATATGTGGGGGGGGGAACTGTTTTGGCGCACAGCAGGGCTTGGAAAGGAAGTAACGTTTTGGAATGCAGACGTTGGTGGGGGTCATGTTCCGTTTGCAGTGCCCCAGATGAGCCTAAACAGTGGAAACCCCCCACAAGTGACCCCATTTTGGAAACTAGACCCCTTAAGGAGCTTATCTAGATGTGTGGTGAGCACTTTGAACCCCCTAGTGCTTCACAGAAATTTATAAACGCAGAGCCGTGAAAATGAAAAATCATTTTTTTTCTCAAAAATGATTTTTTTAGCCAGCTATTTTTTATTTTCCCAAGGGTAATCGGAGAAATTAGAACCCCAAAATTGGTGTGCAATTTGTCCTGAGTACGCGGATACCCCATATGTTGGGGTAAACCACTGTTTGGGCGCACGGCAGGGCTCGGAAGGGAGGGAGCGCCATTTGACTTTTTGAACGCCACATCGTGTTTGGAGACCCCCTGATGTGCCTAAATAGTGGAAATCCCTCAATTCTAGCTCCAACCCTAATCCCAACACACCCCTAACCCTAATCCCAACCCTAATCCTAACCTAAATCCCAACCCTAATTCCAACCCTAATTGTAACCCTAACCTTAATTATAACCTTAATTATAACCCTAACCCTAATTGTAACCCTAATTCTAACCCTAATTATAACCCTAACCCTAAGGCTAGGTTCATTTTGCTTTTACCAGCCCGTTCAACACATAGCGTTGACGGGCTGGTAATGGTATAGCATAACGCGATCGCATTATGCTATACCCGCTAGCGCAGAGGAATCAGCAGATGATTCATCTGCGCTAGCGGTGACGGAGCCCAAACGCTGCAGCCCGCGTCCGAGGCTCCGTCACTGAATGATGGCACGTCGCAAACGCATGCCGCTTTACGGCATGCGTCGCGATGCACCCTCAAATGGGGGTGAATGGCAGCGTTAACGGACTGCGTTACACCGCGTTATACCGCGGTGTAATGCAGTCCGTCTAACGGACTGCCATAATGCAGTATGAACCCAGCCTAACCCTAACGCTAATTATAACCCTTACCCTAAGGCTGCTTTCACACTTCCGGCGGGCGCCTGTGGCGCCCCTGGCATTTTGCCGCAGCGCCGCATCAGAAAACCTGATGCGCCGCCGGCGGCCGCATGCGATTTTTTGCCAGTTGGTTTCTGATGCCCGGAGACATCAGAAACCATCCGGCAAAAACAAAAAACGTTACATGCAGCGTTTTTTTCCGGACGCCGCAATGTACATTTGCGCCGCATCCGGACAAAACCGCATGCAACGCATTGACATGCGGCGCCATCCGGCGCTAATGCAAGTCAATGCAAAAAAAACATGCGGCGCATCAGATTTTCTGATGCGCGCGGCCTGCGCCCACCACACCGGATGTGTGAAACCAGCCGAATGCTAACCCTAACCCTAATTATAACCTTAACCCTAATTATAACCCCAACCCTAATTATAACCCTAACCACGAAAAATGAAAATAAATATAATTTCTACTTTTTATTATATGTCCCTAACTAAGGGGGTGATAAATGGGGGGGTTATGTACTGTTTTTTTTATTTTGATCACTGTGATAGTTTATCACAGTGATCAAAATGTACTTTTATGAGAATGAATGAAAAAAAATTTGAATCTGCCGCCAAAGCAGATCGGCGGGCGCACTGCGCATGCGCCCGCCATTTTTTTTTTTGCAGGGAGAAGAAGCCGGGATCCTGGGGCCTGCGGGAGGACGGAGGACACCGGTAAGTATATGGGGGGGCGATCGGGGGACCGGGGGACCCTCATTTTCTCCCCTCTGATGTGCGATCACATCAGAGGGGAGAGAAATCATTTTTTTTTTTTTGCGATCGCGGCTATGCTTGCATAGCCGCGATCGCAACACCGGGATCGGTGAATACCGACCCGGATCATGTTCTCTGGGGTCTCGGCTACCCCGGTAGCGAGACCCCAGAGAATATTTGCCCATCCCCCCACCAGCACAGCGGCACATAGCGGCGGGCGCACTGGCATGCGCCCGCCATTGTCTTAACGGCGCCGGCACCGGGGGATACCGGAGGGCCCGGGGGCCACATGGATCTTATTGGGGGCCACATGGGGGTCCTGGGGACCCTTTTTCTCTGTCCTCTGATGTCCGATGACATCAGAGGACAGAGAAATTAAATGGCACAACTTTTTTTTTTTTGTTGCGGTCGCCGTTATAGGGTTAATAACGGCGATCGCAACATCGGTGTCGGTAAAAACCGACCCGATTCATGTTCTCTGGGGTCTCGGCTACCCCCGGTAGCCGAGACCCCGGAGAAAATGCGCCTCTGGGGGGCGCTATTCACTTTTTCCACAGCGCCGTTAATTAACGGCGCTGTGGTTTAAGTACCCTTAATGACCGCCGTTAAAAGGCGTATCGGCGGGCGTTAAGGGGTTAAAAATGCATTCGTGTTTTTTTCAATTATTTTACCAATATGGGAGAAGGGCTAATGATGGGTGAGATGTGGGGAGGGAGTAATGGGGATGGCAAAGACACATGTTACCAGCAGCTGCAGTTTTTAAAATCTTTTCAAAGGCTTTTTTGTTGTCTATTTTTTGTTTTACATTGTATCTACTTGTCACACACATGCTCATGGGAGTACCATCAGTCATAGGAGTTAATTGTTAAAAAAATAAAGAAAAAAGTTTCAAATATTTTCAATTATTTAAAGGGCATATGGTCTCAGTAGCGTTCAAACATTATAATTATATATAACAGATAATACACCACAGCTGCATATATAAAGTTTAAATATATAATATATATATTTTAGTCATAATATGAAAGATTAAAAAATTGTTATACATATATTGAAAAATTCTGGGGAGGTAAAGGTCAACATTCACCAGGGAATCAGCTATTCACAGATATGCGACGTCATTGTGATTGCAATGTGACTACTCACACACAGCTACACAGATATGCATACAAGATATGCAAAAAGCCATTGTGATTTGCAAGGGGATTAGCGAGCCCCATCCATCAAGATATGCGATGTTATTGTGATCGCTATTTGACTACTCAAGCTATGCAAAAAGCCATTGTGACTTGCAAAGGGATTAGCGAGCCCCAGCCATCAAGATATGCATGTTATTGTGATCGCTATTTGACTACTCACGCTATGCAAAAAGCCATTGACTTGCAAAGGGATTAGCGAGCCCCAGCCATCAAGATATGCGATGTTATTGTGATCGCTATTGACTACTCACGCTATGCAAAAAGCCATTGTGACTTGCAAAGGGGATTAGCGAGCCCCAGCCATCAAGATATGCGAGTTATTGTGATCGCTATTTGACTACTCACGCTATGCAAAAAGCCATTGACTTGCAAAGGGGATTAGCGAGCCCCAGCCATCAAGATATGCGATGTTATTGTGATCGCTATTTGACTACTCACACTGCAGCTACACAGTATGCAAACAGATGCAAAAAGCCATTGTGACTTGCAAGGTGAAGATTGTCACGATCACCAGCCATAAAGACATAACACCCATAGTGATCGCCTACCTTGAAACAGTGGTATTGCGATTGCAACAGCATCTCATATCTGTGCTTGGCTGCCGCATGGCTGCTGCGGTCACTTTTCAATCGCAAAAACAGTTTTGCGTCGCGGTGCGGCCGCATGTAACGTGCTCACGCTGTGACGTCATGGCGCTGGCGTTGCCCAATACGCTGTTGTTTGTAATGGCGGCAATGGCGGCGGGGAGACAGCGCGGGCCCAAATGGTCCGATGAGGAGGTCCGTTATTTAATAAAAAAGACGGACCTCTGGGACTACCACTGCAGGCTACCTGTGGCGCATCCAATGCACCACAAAAGGGTATGCCTGCAGAGGATCCAGCGGGGCCCGCAGAGAAGATTTCATGTGCTGCGCACAAAAGCGCAAATCAGAAAGAAGCTGGCGGACCTGCGATACCGCTCACGCGATAGGGTCGCCAGCATCCGGGCCCAGCTCCGCAGGCCTCTGAGTGAGTATTCATGAGGGTATATCTGGAGAGAACAGCGCAGCGCACGACAAACGCACATGAACGCGTGCAAGCGCGCCCGCCGTGGGAGTACCGCCAGTGATGTTGCATGTTGCAGGCAGCGATGGGAGTACCGCCAGTGATGTTGTATGTTGCAGGCAGCGATGGGAGTACCGCCAGTGATGTTGTATGTTGCAGGCAGCGATGGGAGTACCGCCAGTGATGTTGTATGTTGCAGGCAGCGATGGGAGTACCGCCAGTGATGTTGTATGTTGCAGGCAGCGATGGGAGTACCGCCAGTGATGTTGTATGTTGCAGGCAGCGATGGGAGTACCGCCAGTGATGTTGGGATTCTGAATTGTATATTTCATTTACAGCACCACCTTCACCAGCACCAGCTGCTCCACCGTCCCCAGCTACCCCTCCACCTCCATCTCCTTCCCCGGCTACCCCTCCACCTCCATCTCCTTCCCCGGCTACCCCTCCACCACCAGCATCACCTCATGTCTCCACCCCTTCACCGGCAGCAACCCCCCTCCTGATTCGGCGTCTTCCAGCCCTTCCCCCTCCGACGTTGCCTTCTCTCCAGCATCATCCCGTCACACGGATGCAGGCTCCCCATCAGGTAATTAACGCACATTATATAAGCTTCAGACATGTTTGAGAACTTTGTAAGGTCTTATATGTAATGACTGTTGTGATATAATTTTTTTTTTCTGTGTTTCCCTAGCCGGCGGAGCATCAGGTTCTGGGTGGGCAGTGAGCGGGTCGTCTGACGACAACCGTAAGTGTTAATAAACATAACATGTACATGTTGATGTTGCAACAGAATTCACTATTAACTGTTACCTTTACCTCCACAGAAATCCCACTGCCCAGGACCTGCTGCTGTCCCACCGCCGGCTGATGGCGAAAATGTGCAGCGCTGTGGCAGCGATGAATACAACGATGGCAGCCATGAATACAGCGGTCGCAGCGCTGCAAAGTGCAATGGGAGCTCTGCATCAACACGGGATGATGCTGGAGAGGGCAGCGGCTGGACACCTGGGCCCTAATTAATTTTTTTTTTGGGATTTTTTTTTATTATGTTAATTAGTTTATAATTTTTTATTTTATGTTTTTTGGTTTTTTTTTTGTTTACATTTTATATGTTTATTTAAAAAAAAAAAAATATATATATATATATATATATGAATATAATATATATTTTATATTTACGTTAATCTACGCAGGTGTGGTGTATTATTTTTTAGTATAAGGTTTTAGCGCTAGTGTGACCAGGGCCTTAAAAAAAAAAGTTAATTTTTAAAATTTTTTTCATTTCATTTTTTCCCTATGATGGAACACCTATGATAGCTAGTACTCCCATGACCCCATGTGTGACAAGTAGATGTAATAAAAATACAACATTTTAATAGTTGACATCACATAAGAAAAGACCACAATTCATTAGATAAATAAGTTTTTTATTAAAAAAGGTATCAATGTAAAAATATAAAACAACCAAAAAAACCTTTAGTAAAACATTTTTAAAAACTACAACTGCTGGTAAGATGGATCATTGCCATTACCACGCTGCCTCTGGGGTGAATAAAAATAAGGGGGAGCACCAGCATTTGGGTTTATCCCAACTGGGTTTGGCACAGGATTGTGCGGCCATGAGTAGTCCGGGTACTGCGGTCTTGGCATGACGACATATCTGTTGTCAAGGTTTCCAAAAGACGCTTGATTCAGTACCTCTAACATCAGTCTCTCAGCATGAAGCCGCTGAACTGGATCCAGAGTAGGTAGCCTCTCATTAGCAAAATATGCAAAGCCAGTTATTTTAGTTTCTTTTTCTGCCGTAAGAAGTTTTTTTGCAATTTCCACCAATTCAGGAGTAGCCGAGGTGGGAGCCTTCCTTTTCGTTCCTGAAAGTGAAAGCCGCCTCCGCACAGATGATGGTGGCTCGACTACTTCGTCTATGTGATCCGGCATGCTGTCTTCTTCAGTTGCAGGTGTGGAGACCTCCTCTTCTGTGTCCTGCATGAACAAAAAACAAATGGTAAATCACAAAGACAAAGAAATTAATCTTCACACTATAACACCCATATACAGAAAAATTGTGAAAACGACACTTGTAAATGGATAGCCTCAACCGTTGAGCTACATAAATTCTCAGTACATGAAGGGATATATTCTGCCATTTAATCTACATTTCACAATAATTTTTTTTTAAATTTAAGTCCACTTTGGCATGTACATTAAAATGTGTTGTAATACAAAGGTACTTACATGTATGACAGGGGTGTCCGGCTGGATCACTGGTCTAGATCCGAAATGGATGTCCCTTGTCTGGGTACTTCTTGGTCCCTTGTAAAAGCTAACAGATCAAAGTACCACAGTTGGGGGACATAAACTTCTTCGGCCCCGGCTCCAGATTTGGTTGAATTTATAACTTTATTGAGCTCTTTTTTATAAACCGTGCGGAGGCCCTGAATCCGTTTTTTAACCGATGACTCATCCGCCGGTTCATCAGGGTAACGGCTCCTGCAGAGCTCCACCAGTTTTTGGTAGGCGTCTTTCTTTTTCAACCGGTTACAATAATCTGCAGACTTAATTTTCCAGAGGCACGGCATTGTGCGGTACAGCTCGATAAAATCACGCAAAAACTCCTGCTTATCAGCCATCTGTAATAAAAAAAATGATTATGTGAGAACAGCAGAATGGTTAAATAAAATGCTTACATAGTCTACAACATAGAACACAGCAGGGATCACAAAATGGTGGTTGTGGGCGACGCAGGAGTAAACATAGACAGAGCTGGGATCATAAAATGGTGGGCGTGCCTGAACAAAACAATGAAAAACATGATGGACAACAATGGTTAACAACAGCAGAGAGATCTAAAATGGATCGGTACAATTAAAGACAAAAGAAAAATTAAATGTGACAAAAAAAATTACCTACCTTACAAAACTTGTGTGATTCTGAAAAAAGAAATAGGGAAACTAGCGTCACAACTGGATCGCAGAGGATACTCCACAGACGATCGCAAAAACTCCAACGTAGAACGTAGCAACCGAAATAGTGGCGTAAACCGGATCGCAGTAGCTACCAAGACTAGCAGGACACACTGGGTGAAAGAACCGCTTCTGCTCGAGAGCAATGGAGAGGAGTGCTGATACGTCGTCTTTTATGACGCGGTCATCCAATCACAAAGCGGGAGAGCTGTGATAAATATCTATGACACACATAGTGACCACCAATCTGTGACGAGGGGCGTGCAAAAGGTCGCGCTCAGTCACGCCTATCGAGGTCGTGATCTTTCACAGTACATGCAGTGTGGCACATCCCAACGACCGCCGAAGTCGTTAAAAAGATCGCTAACCGCTGATGCGACGTTAATGAGATCGTCAAGTATGGCAGCTACTAGCGACCTTAAAACGATCACACCAACGATAGCGTCGTTATCGTGATCGTTAGCGGGAACGTTTAGTGTGGCAGTACCTTTAGAATACTCTTGTCATAATTGGATGGAAAAGTATTCACATCGATTTTTCTGGCTAACACGGTACCACAATATAATTTATTATTGTACACATTGTTACAACAAGAAATATAATCTGGCCAATAAGTGGGTACTTTTATGATACTTTCATTGCTGAACATGGAGCAATTATTGCAAAGAAACATGGGACTGTAGGTCTTCCGGTTCAGATGCCGACCAAGTGAATTCAGAATACCGCTTATGCTCCCTCCCGCCATGTATCATTTAGCCATATGACTTCTGACTTTTACCTCCTTATGGTCTTAAAAACTGACACCACGCAAAAGGTGACCTTTAAGTAACAGTATTTGCTTGTATGTACCGCTATCTGCTTCGTAGTGGGCAAAAACAGCCTGTCTCTTCCCGTCTTTTGGACGTCTATGACCTCCCAACAATGGCTTCTACTCTTCATCAAGAGGAACTTCCTCAACCAGGGGGAGGGGAACAGTTGGATCATTCCCTCAAACTGTCCCACATCTCTAATCCAAAAAAAAGGTGAAATTCAAGTGGACCCTTCTAACTTGGCTATGGAGGTCACGGCCTAATTACTACCTGAAATTAAAACCTTAATTGAATCCACTCTTAATTCTGCCCTAAAGGGACTACAGGATAGACAGGATGAGCAGGGTAAACAACAGGCCGAATTGGAAACACGAGTGTCATCTATAGAGGATATTTCTAATGATTATCATGCCAAGATGGTAGCCATCACTCATGAAAACAGGGTTTTGAGGGACATCAGTGACGACCTGAAGAACCGTTCCCACAGAAGCAATCTGCGTCTAGTGGGATTACCGGAGTCATATTCACAGAATACCCTGAAACCTTTATGTGAAAACGATATTCCAAAAGCTCTAAAACTGTACGAGGGCAAAAGGGTGGAAAGAGTTCATAGGATTGGTCCTCCTCCATCTTTCTCTAATAATCGGGATGCACTCAGGCCGCGACAAGTTATCATGAAGTTTCTGGATTTTAATGATAAAGCGGACATTATTCGTACATACCGGCAGATAAATCAACCACTCATCATTCAAAGTCACAAAAACCTGTTTTTCGAAGACTATTCAATGGAGGTAACCAAAAAACGTAGGGCTTTCAGCTCCATTTGTACCAGACTACACAAGGAAAAAAATTGCTTTCAACTGCGGTACCCGGCTACTTTACGCTTGAAGGATACGGATGCCTCCTTTCAGGAATTTGCTTCACCTGACAAGGCAGGGACTTTTATTAACAATCTTCTGGATTCTACAGGCAGTTCTGATCGAGATCCTCAAGCTGGTGAAGAATCTCACCATTCACAGATCCCAGGAGTTTCGGCGAATGGAGCAAGCAGAAGAGAGTGGAAGCCTAACAGATATCAGTCAAAGAATGTGGCCGCTTCTCTTTAACATATTTATTAATGACCTTGTAGGGGGCATACAGAGTAGTATTTCAATATTTGCAGATGACACTAAACTCTGCAGGGTAGTAAATACAGAGGAGGACAATTTTATATTACAGGAGGATTTATGTAAACTAGAAGCTTGGGCTGATAAATGGCAAATGAGCTTTAATGGGGATAAATGTAAGGTCATGCACTTGGGTAGAACAAACAAGATGTATAATTTTGTGCTTAATTGTAAAACACTGGGCAAAACTGTCACTGAAAAATACCTGGGTGTATGTGTGGACGACAAACTCACATTTAGTGGCCAATGTCAGGCAGCTGCTGCCAAGGCAAATAAAATAATGGGACGCATTAAAAGAGGCATAGATGCTCATGAGGAGAACATAATTTTACCTCTATACAAGTCACTGGTGCGACCACACTTAGAATACTGTGTACAGTTCTGGTCTCCGGTGTATAAGAAAGACATATCTGAACTGGAGCAGGTGCAGAGAAGAGCGACCAAGGTTATTAGAGAACTGGGGGGTCTGCAATACCAGGACAGGTTATTACACTTGGGGTTATTTAGTTTGGAAAAACGAAGGCTTCTTATTACAATGTATAAATATATGAGGGGACAGTACAAAGACCTTTCTAATGGTCTTTTTACTCTTAGACCTGTGACGGGGACAAGGGGGCATCCTCTACGTCTGGAGGAAAGAAGGTTTAGTCATAATCACAGACGCAGATTCTTTACTGTAAGAGCAGTGAGACTATGGAACTCTCTGCCGTCTAATGTAATGAGTGATTCCCTACTAAAATTTAAGAAGGGACTGGATGCCTTTCTTGAAAAGTATAATATTATAGGCTATATTCACTAGTTTCCTAGATACTGCGTTGATCCAGGGAGCTAGTCTGATTGCCGTATGTGGAGTCGGGAAGGAATTTTTTTCCCCAATGTGAAGCTTACTGTTTGCCACTTGGATTTTTTTGCCTTCTTCTGGATCAACATGTTAGGCAGGTTAGGATAGGATATGGGTTGAACTAGATGGACTTAAAGTCTTCCTTCAACCTTAATAACTATGTAAATATTTATCATTTTTGTTGTTTGCCTTTACCTCTTTCTCTTTCCGGTTTTTATTACCGCACTGATGTACTAAGACTCTTCAAGAAGGGTCAGTGTGGAAAGAGAGCCTCATACACTTGGTCAGGCAGAAGTGAAGCCCAGTAGAGAGGTTTTTTCTTAGCGAGTCGGAACAAAATGTCTCTACTCCTGCTAGGACAGTTATTTGTTTTTGTTTTAATTGACACTTTGTGTTTAGGTATGTTGTGCGCGGTCGAGCAGTATTATTCTTTGCTTTTAGTTCTAGCTATACGTCATCATTATAGACATGTCATTGTGCACAACGGGACCCTCACCCCCGGACCGCCAAACTCGGAGTCTTTTGTTCCCTCTTGCGGTTTACAGGAATTCCAGACAGGGATCAGAGTGGGAAATTTGCCCTTTTCTAAACAAGCCTCTACATGCAAATAGGACACTTCTTGAAAAAGGCACATGAGCCGAAACGTCGATAATTTTGTGTGTCCATATGAATTATTCTACATAATAATCTATATATGACTACATGGAAGAATTGTCCACTGTTTTTTCTTTTTGAATCTGCTGACTTGTTGTGAATAAATATTGCAAAAGCGACTTTATTCTGTGTGCCGGAGTTTTTCTCTATATGTCATCATCATCCTCTAATTATCTTATCAGTGCTGATCCTCCATGTTAATCTTAATTATGATTATTGTGTCTTGGAATGTTAAGGGTTTGAGATCTCCACAGAAACGTATGAAAATCCTCAGACATTTAAATCGCCTATAGCCTGACATAGCTCTCCTACAAGAAACTCATCTTCCTGAGGCAGATTTCTCCAGAATGAGGAATTGTGGGTGAGTGATGTGTATGGCTCTTCTTCAGTGTACAGGAACAGAGGTGTATCTAGGCTTTCTGGCACCCGGGGCAAGAATTCGGTTCGGCGCCCCCCGCCTCACCCCACACACATGCGATTTACACACTTAGACATGTACTGACGAGCTGCTCTCCCTAATGCTCTCTATGTTCAGTGAAAAACAGAAGCAGGAAGAGAAGCTCGATGTCACAGGACCATAAGTATGAAAGTCGCATATGTGTGAAGTGTCCATGTGATGACTACTAGAACCTACAGAGCTGAATCCTGACATTGCAGCTTCTGAATTCTCACAACGAATGCACTGCACACTATTAGGGTTCTCCCTTACGGTGGATGGTCATGTCAGCACAAGCATGTGATTTATATACTTCTGGCCACAATCCCACTAGACGTGCCCAGCCTCGCTCTGTTCATTTACATTGAGCGAGGCCACACGTCTAGTCAGCATGTGACCGCATGTATGTAAATCGCCGGCACGAGAGAATCCTGACAGCATGCAGTGTGCACTGTGAGAATTCAGAAGTCTGCAGTCACATAGAATGACTGCAGACTCAGCACAAACCAGGACAACTCCTTTAATGCTCCTAACATAAATAAAAACATGAGGATTAGTCAATATCACAAATAATATTTACATCCAGGTACCTTATAGATGACGTCATCTCTGGAGTCGTTCTTCTTTTCTTCATCTTGTCCAGACCCCATGATGAGTTTTCTCATCCACAGCAGTCTCTGCAGACTTCCATCTTCTCCGGTCTTTTGCACCAACTCTCCACACGATGCCCTTAAAGATAGAAGAGTCATTATTATGCTCCTAAATAAAAATATCTGCAATATACTGTCGCCTCACACTATTCCCCTCCCTCCTCACACTGTCTCCTCTCACATCCCCCCTGTTCACCATACTGTCTCCTCATATATTTACCCCCTCACTCTCTATACTGTCTGCTCACACATACCCGACTACCCATACTGTGTCTGCACACATCCCATCACCCTCACTCCCCATACTGTGTCCACATACAATCACCCGTTCGCTCCCCATACTGTCTGCACCCATCTCCCATACCGATTCCTCATACATACTCTTCAGTGTCCTCAAATCCCCCACACACATTAAATCTCCCATCCCCACTCCAAATCCCCCACATACATAAAATAACCCCCGTCCCCACTCCAAATCCCCCCAATAAAGTAACTCCCCTCCCACTCCTAATCCCCCGACACAAAGTACACCCCCATCTCCACTCCAAATCCCCCACACATAAAATAACCCCCATCCCCACTCCAAATCCCCCACACATAAAGTACCGCCAAATCCCACTCCTAATCCCCCCACAAAAAGTACTCCCCCATCACCACTCCTAAACCCCCCACAATAAAGTACTCCCCCCATCATTCTCACTCCTAATCCCCCCACAATAAAGTACTCCCCCCATCAATCCCACTCCTAATCCCCCCACAAAAAGTATTCCCCCATCATTCCCACTCCAAATCCCCCACACATAAAGTACCCCCATCTCCACTCCAAATCCCCCCACACGTAAAGTACCGCCACATCCCACTCCTAATCCCCCACAAAAAATTACTCCCCCATCATTTCCACTCCTAATCCCCCACAATAAAGTACTCCCCCATCATTCCCACTCCTAATCCCCCACAATAAAGTACTCCCCCATCATTCCCACTCCTAATCCCCCCACAAAAAAGTATTCCCCCATCATTCCCACTCCTAATCCTGCCCCGGCTGCCCCCCCTCGATACGCCCCTGGACAGGAAGGCTGGGGTCTTAATCCTAATTAATAAACTTCTTACACACCAAATCATTAATCAACAATCGGATAATGAGGGTAGATTAATCCACCTAATAATGTCCACTGCTAGTGGGGTCTTGTAATGTATGTAGTACAGTTCATATAGCGTCTTGTGCTTGGGTGCGATGAAAACACAGGAGTCACAGGTTTGATATAGAAAAGTCCTGTATTACTTCATACAAGTTGGCAGAAATAGTCACACAGTTTGCAGACACAGAAACAGGAGACACAGCAGGCCAGAGTAATCCAAGCTCAGCAATCACTCTCCAATACAGATTCAGGATCTTCTTCTCTGTTACCGTAAGTCCATGCAAACGTGGGTCTTTCAAAGAGCAGGGTTCAGAGTCCACAAGTGCTTCAGAGTTCCTCAGTAGGAATAGCTGGAGTACAAGGTCCAAGGCTTACAGGAGTCAAGTCACAGGTTCACTGCAGGCTAGATTCTGAAGCACTGATTGCTCAGATGTGGCTGCTTAAGAAGCAAAGGAGAGAATCAGGGCGGGAACATGCAAGCTGGAAACTCCATTTTGACTGAGGGCAAGATAGCTGCAGCAAGACAGAAAGTAAAATGGCTGACGAACAAACTGAGTTTCAGGAATATATACATAGAACCTTACATTACTCCCCCCTTAAGGACAACCTCCGGATGACCTCAGACCAGGCTTGTGTGGGTACCTCTGATGAAACTGACGGAGCAAGCGAGGAGCATTAACGTTATTGACCGGTTCCCATGAGTTGTCCTCCACTGGGTAGCCCTGCCATTTAATCAGATATTGTAACTGATTTCTGTACAACCTGGAATCTAAAATCCTTTCCACCACAAATTCTTCCTGACCATCGACTAGCACTGGGTCAGGGCAAGGAGAGGAACGTCCAGGAAACGTATTGGGTGTCGCAACCTTTAGTAGGGATACATGAAAGACAGGGTGGATTCTCATAGTTCTGGGCAGTTGAAGACGACAAGCAACGGCACTTATAATTTTACTGATTTTATAGGGTCCAATGTACTTATGTCCCAACTTAGACGATGGAATCCTTAACTTAAGATTTCTGGTTGACAGCCAGACCAAGTCTCCTACCTTGAAAGCTGGTGCAGGTTTACGAAATTTATCTGCTGCTTTCTTGTACCTTTCTTGAGCCGATTCCAGATTTTCCTTTAGAAGATCCATATTCTTCTGTAAAGACGTGATTCTTTCAGCCACTGCTGGTAAAGGCGTTTCTATGGGAAATCGTGGTAGAATGTTAGGATGATAACCTAGATTAGAGTAAAGAGGAGACTGTTTAGTGGAGGCACTCTGAGAGTTGTTATACGAGAACTCAGCTAATGGAAGTAGATCCACCCAATCATCCTGTAGGTGGCAGATAAAGCAGCGGAGATACTGCTCCAGGGTTTGATTGGTTCGTTCGGTCTGTCCATTAGTCTGGGGATGAAAAGCAGAAGAAAGGTTTACTTTAATGTCCAATGCTGCACAGAAATTTTGCCAAAACCTAGAAGTGAATTGCACCCCTCGATCCGAAATAACCTCATCCGGTACTCCATGTAAGCGAAACACATCTTTAATCATCAAATCTGATGTCTGTTTTGCAGTGGGTAAGCCGACACAAGGGATAAAATGAGCTGCCTTTGTTAGACGGTCAACCACCACTAGAATGGTGTTCTTCCCCTGAGAGGTTGGTAACTCCACAATGAAGTCCATAGAAATGGATCCCCATGGGCGGGAAGGGGTGGGAAGAGGCTGTAACAGACCAGTTGGTGAGGAGCGAGGTGTTTTGCATCTTGCACAGACCTCACATGAAGTGACATAATTCAAAACATCCTTCCTGCAAGTGGGCCACCAAAAGAAACGAGAAAGAAATTCCTGTGTCTTTAGAATTCCTCTATGCCCAGCTATCTTGGAATCGTGAATGAGTTGCAATACTCTTAATCTGACTGTTTCAGGAATATACAGACGTTGTCCCTGAATCCACACACCATTCTTAAAGACAAGACTTACGTCCCTTGGGGGTTGTGCCAAAAAGGAATCCGCATGGTATGCTTCCTTGATGTCCTTAAGTAGGTCTTGATTATGAATTACTCCTAGGAATCTAGAGTCAGGAAGAATAGTCTTAGGAGGAGTAATTGGACGTGTCTCTGCTGAGTAAATCCTAGAGAGTGCATCAGCCTTTCCATTGCGCGATCCTGGTCTATAAGAGATGATAAAATTAAATTGGTTTAAGAAAAGATTCCAGCGAGCCTGGCGAGGAGTCAGGCACTTAGCCGACCTGATAAACTCAAGGTTACGATGGTCTGTCAGGACGACTATTTGCTGTGCAGCTCCCTGAAGAAGGTGTCTCCATTCTTTGAAGGCGGCAATAATGGCCAACAACTCTCTATTGCCCACATCGTAGTTCCTCTTAGCCGAAGACAACTGCTGGGAAAAGAAGGCACAGGGATGCAAGACATTCTTCTCACCTGTTCTCTGAGAGAGTATAGCTCCAACGGCACAGTCTGAAGCATCCACCTCTATTATGAAGGCAAGCTCGGGGTTGGGATGTACTAGGATAGGTGCAGTGGTAAATTTATCTTTTAGACGGGAAAATGCTTCCTGGGCTTGGGGAGTCCAGGAAAACCTAGACTCTTTCCGGGTAAGTTGAGTGATAGGTGACACTACCTCAGAGAAATTTCTAATGAAACGTCTATAGAAGTTGGCAAACCCGATGAAGCGCTGTACCTCCTTCACATTTCTAGGACTTGGCCAATCCTTGATGGCTTGGGTTTTGCTTCCATCCATACTAATTCCTTGTGTAGACAGTACATACCCCAGAAATTGAATTTCGGTCCTATGGAATTCACACTTTTCAAGTTTGATGTAAAGATGATTTTGTCTTAGACGTTCCAAGACCATTCTCACATGTCCATGTTGTTCCTCTGTGGAGTTAGAAAAAATTAGAATATCATCCAAATAAATTACCACGAATGTATCTAGGAGATCCCTGAAGATGTCATTCACCAAGTGTTGGAAAGTGGCTGGGGCGGTACTCAGACCAAAAGGCATAACTAGATATTCAAAGTGTCCATAGCGTGACCTGAATGCAGTCTTCCATTCATCCCCAGGTCTAATACGGACTAAGTTATAGGCCCCACGAAGATCTAGTTTAGAAAAAATTTTGGCATGTCGCACTCTCTCCAATAACTCAGGGATTAAAGGCAATGGATAACGGTTTCTAATAGTAACCTTATTGAGTTCCCTATAGTCTACGCATGGTCTCAGAGATCCATCTTTCTTCTTTACAAAGAAGATGGGTGCACCTGCAGGAGATGAAGAGGGGCGTATGAAGCCCTTGGCTAGATTTTCATCTATGTAATCCTTTAAAGCCTTTAGCTCGGGCCCCGCCAGGGGGTAGATCTTACCAAAAGGTATCTCTGCTCCAGGCAATAATTCAATTGGACAATCATATGGACGGTGAGGAGGAAGCTGGTCAGCGTTCTTCTTGTCACATAAATCCACATAGTCCTGGTATACAGCTGGTAGTTCAGGGACTGACATGATTCCTTTAGGAACAGAGCAAGCTGAAACTTTTGGACTCATCTGTTTCTCTGGAAAGTGTAATTCCTTGGTCTCCCAGTTAATGGTAGGATTCTGAGCCTGCAGCCATGGTAGCCCTAGAATAATGGGAAAGTGGGGAGAAGAGATAAGCATAAAGGACAGTTTCTCTTGATGATCTTTACCCATAAGAACCCTCAAAGGCTCTGTTTCCTGATCCACTGGTCCAGAGGTCAGCAGGGAGCCATCCACAGTTTCCATCTGTACTGGAGTAGCCTTCTTTACTGAACGTATTCCTGTTTCAGAGCAAAGGAGACATCCATAAAATTTCCACTTGCCCCTGAGTCGATCATAGCAGAGCTAGACACCCAAGCTGAGTCAACCCAGAGTTTGATGGAAAGAAAGCAATGAGAATTGTTTTTCTTACAACTCAGCTGGGACACCGCTGAGGAAACTTGAAAAATGGCAGCGTTTACACAGTCAACGTCCTCAGAGGTAACGGAGTTTAAGTCCGAGAAATCAAGATCTGTTGCTGCAGATCTCTCTGGAGCCTGAGGCTCGGACCTGACAGATCCCCTCTCGCAACACTCACAATGAATGAGTGCTGCAGTAGTCTTACGAGAACGGCTGGGGCAGTTTATAATGAAGTGCCCTGACTTACCACAATAGAAACATAGATTCTCCTTAAAACGATGTTCCTTGCGTGCATCACTAACCCGTCGTTGTAAAGAGTCTACCTGCATGGGTTCAGGTTCAGGTTCCCGTGTAATCCTACTCAAAGGTTCCTTAGCTGGAGAGGAAGGTAGGAAAAGGTTAGTACGATTGCTTTCGAACCATCTCTCTTGCCTGCGTTCAGTCAGACGAGTATCAATACGGATGCAGTAGTTAATAAAGTCACCTAACGCAGTGGGAGGGTCGGCACGAGCAAGTTCATCCTTAATCAGTGGAGATAACCCCTTTGGAAAAATAGATTTTTTGGCGGAACTGTCCCAGGTGGTATCAAGGGCCCATCTCCTGAAATCCAAGGCATATTCAGCTACCGAGTGCTTACCTTGGCGCAAAGTTAACATGGCTGCTTCAGCTGTTGCACCTCGATTGGGGTCATCAAACACCTGCCCCATGGCTGAAATAAAATCATCAAGGTGATTCAAACAATCATCCTCAGTCTCAATCAGAGGGTTTGCCCACATTAAAGCCTTGTTGGTAAGCAACATAATTATAGTAAGCACCTTAGATCGTTCAGTGGGAAATTGTGAAGCATGTGCAGAAAAAAAAAGATTGCATTGATTAATAAATCCCCTGAATTTCTCACGTTCACCGCCAAAACGAAAAGGGGGCAACTTGGGAATCCCAGCACTCGGGGCTACGGCAGGAGCCTGGACTCGCCCCTCTAGAACCTCAATCCTGGCTTGCAAATCCTGGGTAGTCTGTCCAACCACTTACAAATTGTGATTATTGAGGTCCTGTAGATTTGAGAAAAGAAAGGAAAAAAAAAAAACAATAGTGTTTACCTGTGGTAACACTGCAAAAAGAAAAAACTTAAGGGAATTGCTCACCTGGAATGGTTGTGAGAAGTCACAACCACTGTCATCACAGAAAGTACAACCGGACGTCTGATATCCACAGTACAGCAGACACAGCCTTCCAGACCCAGCAGACACTAACTTTTTGGCTTCAGAATCTTGTAATGTATGTAGTACAGTTCATATAGCATCTTGTGCTTGGGTGCGATGAAAACACAGGAGTCACAGCTTTGATATAGAAAAGTCCTGTATTACTTCATACAAGTTGGCAGAAATAGTCACACAGTTTGCAGACACAGAAACAGGAGACACAGCTGGCCAGAGTAATCCAAGCTCAGCAATCACTCTCCAATACAGATTCAGGATCTTCTTCTCTGTTACCGTAAGTCCATGCAAACGTGGGTCTTTCAAAGAGCAGGGTTCAGAGTCCACAAGTGCTTCAGAGTTCCTCAGTAGGAATAGCTGGAGTACAAGGTCCAAGGCTTACAGGAGTCAAGTCACAGGTTCACTGCAGGCTAGATTCTGAAGCACTGATTGCTCAGCTGTGGCTGCTTAAGAAGCAAAGGAGAGAATCAGGACGGGAACATGCAAGCTGGAAACTCCATTTTGACTGAGGGCAAGATAGCTGCAGCAAGACAGAAAGTAAAATGGCTGACGAACAAACTGAGTTTCAGGAATATATACATAGAACCTTACAGGTCTTCTCTATCTATAATATATATGCCCCTAATGTGGGAAATAAATCTTTTTTTTGAACAGTTAGAGACTAGACTTATGCTTGATTCTAACTCTAATAAAATAGTGGGTGGTGATTTCAATTTGGTAGTTTCAGTTAATGAGGACCGAAAAAATGTCGCTGGTACCATCCAACAAATAACTACCCACGATAAGATGCTCCAACCTTTGCTGTCTAACTGCCAGTTATTTGATTCATGGAGGTTTCTTAACCTGAACAATAGAGAATACACACATTTTTCACACTTTAATGACTCCTGGTCTACAATAGATTATCTCTTAGGGACCCGTTACACGCTTCAATGTACCAGCGATCCCACCAATTATCCAACGCTGATGGGATCGCTGGGACATCGTTAGCTGATCGCTGGTGAGCTGTCACATAGGCAGACTCACCAGCGATCAGGACCAGCGAGCACTCTGGTATCCAGGGTAAACAGCGGGTAACTAAGCGCCGAGCAGCGCTTAGTTACCCGCTGTTTACCCTGGATACCAGCTCCCAGCTGATCGTTGGTCTCCCACTGTCACACGCAGCGATGTGTGCTGCCCAGCGGGAGACCAGCGATAGATTTAAGGTCCAGTACATTCTGCAACGATTAACTATCAGCCGACTGATCGCTGATTGTTACTACGTGTCACACGCAACAATGTCGTTTCGACATCGCTGCAACGTCACCAAACTGGTTTCCTCCTCCCTGTTGGTCAAACTAATTAGGGTAAACATTGATAACATTGCCATCTCAGACCACGCACCAGTAGTTATGGAATTGTCAAGGGTTTTTCCTCGGGGCTTGGACATTTTGTGGAGATTTCCAAATTATTTCTGCAGGATGAATCCTTTGTCTTCTCTCTCAAATTATGGTGGCAGGAGTTTATGTCGGATAACTCGACACACAAAGATGACCCAAGGTTATTATGGGAGTCGGCTAAGGCGGTACTTCGGGGGGAAATTTTGGCATACACTTTCACCCATAAAAGAAAAGTCTTAAAAAAATATGATCAACTCTCTAACGAATTGAGGAAAGCCTATACCAAATTCTTACCCAACCCATCTCTCACAAATAAAAATCACTGGAAACAAAAACAAACAGATTTTAATGAATATGCTGATTTGAGAGAGAAGTTTTATACATCTAAATCGGAAGTATACTTTTATAGGTTTGGAAACACGGGTATTACATACCTGGTAATGTGTTTTTTCATGGGACATGACGGCACCACGAGAGAGGGGATCCACCCTTCAAGGACAGGAAACCTTCAAGATAAAAGGGGCGGCTCCTCTCTCCGCATCAGTTGTTTTACAGAGCACGAGAGGAACTCCGCAGGTTAGTTTACATATAAATAATACATCCTTTACAATGCTAATCACCAACACCCAAGGGAGTGTATAATACTAATAATGCACCCAACTAATGACGTGATCAAAAGGGCGGGAATATAAGGGTGCCATCATCTCTCATGAAAAAAATTACCAGGTATGTAATACCCGTGTTTTTCCATCACACATGACGGCACCACGAGAGAGTTACAGAGATTTGTATTCTCTTTAGGGAGGGATCACTGCTTGTAACACTCTTCTCCCAAATGTGAGATCAGAGGTAGCAGATAAGTCTAGTCTGTAATGTTTGAAAAAGGTTGACGGAGAGGACCAAGTGGCCGCCTTACAAATCTGGTTGGCTGTGGCATCTGCTCTCTCCGCCCAAGACGTCGCCATGGCTCTTGCAAAGTGGGCTTTTAGACCCTCAGGAACAGAACTGCCTGCACTACTGTACGCTAGCATAATGGCCTCTCTCAACCATCTATCTATCGTCTGTTTTGAGGCTTTTAGGCCCTTCTGTTGTGAATGTGTTAGAAATGAATTCTGAGCAGAAGCTCCCTCTGGTGGTTACAAACAGTACTGAACCATTCAATGAAGATTGTGAAGATTGGCAATCAGGAGTTACAGACTGGTCTTATATAAGGGAGGTTCCCTCTCATCAGGGTTGCCGGTGATCAATTGTTCTTGTCTCAACTTTGGTTCCTGGTTCACTTGGAAGCTTGCTGAGTCTTGCCTGCATCTTCTGCTACCAGATAAGATATTTTCTGCTTTTATTTTTGTGCTTACTTTTTGCATTTTTTCCTGCACTTCTGTGGAGGTCAGCCAGGTCCCCTCCGGGGCTTGTGCTCCTCTCAGTTTATCTTAGCCACTGTTATTTGTTCGTTTGCCTTTTCCAGTTTTTTCAGTGGCTGCGGCTTAGTTTTGTTACACCAGAGAACTAATTTAGGTGGTAGAGGTCGTGTGATCTCAGGTGTTTTTGCAATTAGTAGAGTTGGTATTTTTTTAGGGTTTTTTGGATTGCAGTAAGTGTCATTCCTATCCTTTTCTTTCTAGGAAGATTGGGCCCCAACGTTTGCTCATACTATTTTCTGTCTGTGTCTGTATTTCCTCTTGTCTAACCGCCATTACATGCTTGGGGGCTTCCTATGTTCTTTGGGGAGCTGCTCCGGGCAGATAGCTTTCCTCTTTCTATCTTTAGGTGTAGTTAGCCTCTCAGGCTGTGACGAGGCGTCTAGGACCAACGTAGGTACGCTCCACGGCTGTCTTTAGTTGTAGTGGTTAGTCAGGGTACTGCAATCCAGTAGATTCCAACCTCTCTGGTGTATTGCCGTTTTTACCTGCTCTCCTCAGCTACCAAATCATAACACCCTTCCTTGCCCTCTGGTATGAGACAAATAAAGCCCTCTGTTTTCGCCAATGTTTTGTCACCTCTAAATACTGCAGGATACATCTTCTAATGTCTAGGCAGCGTAGTTTTTCCTCCTTTTTGTTGTTAGGGTTAGGACAAAAGGATGGTAACTCTATTTCCTGAGCCCTATGAAATTTTGACACTACCTTCGGAAGATATGCTGGGTCTAACTTCAACACCACCCTATCATCCATGACCTAGCGCCCCGACGCATGCACATTATATTCTGCCCAAAGCATACACCTGTTACCTCAGGTGCGCGTCTTACTTTGTGTGCCTCGCCAGCGGGTGCCCCCGTACTGAGCGCCCCGCTGCGCGTTCCCATGATTTACCGGCCATATCCTCAGCCGGGTGAGCGCGCTGCCCAGCACTCACTTCCGGCCCATACCCCGTTACTTCCTGAGCTCGGGCGCGGCGCCGGCTCTCCTGCGCGCGCACCCTCTCCCCCTTGGTGCGCGCGCTCCCAGTGGCGCATCACTTCCGGCGCATCCCCGGGTCACTTCCGGTGCGCGCTCCCATTCGTTTCCATGGCAGCTGACTAGGCCTCCAGCGTACACCTGCATGCTGGTTTTTGCCCCCATATCGTGCCTGCTCCCACGCTAGCAATGCCATGAAACCTGGTGCTGCTGCTACCACCTCATACCTGTGGCCCTCCTGGACCTGGATGAGACTTCCACAGCAGTTACTTCACCTCACCGTCTCCTGTGTCAGGCTCCATCGCTCAACAGGGAGGGATATCCATATGCCTCCGAGGAGTTTCACTTATGCCCGGGCACCGATGTGCCTTACAGGCTGCATGGCCACCTGCTGTCAACTGGGAGGACACCTTAAAGGTGGCCTCCGAGGACCTATCCACACCTTGTAGGCATCAGGGAGGGTATAATTTTGTGACCTCCGAGGCTCCGACTTCGCCCGGGTAGTGCATCACGGGCTGTGGCCATGCTTCGCTCAGGGGGGGCATGGAATACATGACCCCCGAGGCGACTACAGGCACCTGGCGACGGATGTAGCAGACCTGTGCCTGCCAGTATTCATCCGTCCCAGGCCCGGGCATCCTCTTCATCCACCGAGAGTCTTCTATCTTGAGGGTTCCCCATCAAGGACAGGAAACCAACTGATGCGGAGAGAAGAGCTGCCCCTTTTATCTTGAAGGTTTCCTGTCCTTGAAGGGCGGATCCCCTCTCTCTTGGTGCCGTCATGTATGATGGAAAAATAAATCTGAGAGAATGTTGGCTAACTTGGCGAAAGGGGTAAGAAAACCTCAAGAAATTTTCTAGTTAAAGGATTTTAATGGTGAAATTCATACCATTTCTAAAACAATTAGTTATATTCTGTGCTCCTACTATAAAAACCTATATAATAATCCACGGAAAACCCCTTCTTTTACAGGTACACTATTAGACAAGGTCAAGCTGCCCACTTTTTCTGATGAACAAAAACATTTATTAAATAAACAGATATTCTTGGAGGAGGTCACTAATACAATCAAGAACATGAGTCCAAATAAGGCCAATGGCCCAGATGGCTATACAAATGAATTTTACAAATCTCTAAATGCTGAAATTTCTTCCAAATTAGAAACAATTTTTAATAAAATAGCGCAAGAGGATTCCATTTTTCCTTTGGCAAATATGGGTTATATTAAATTGCTACTGAAGCCAGGTAAAGACCCTCTATCCCCTAACTCATATAGGTCTATATCTCTTATTAACTCCGACATTAAAATCATGTCCAAAATAATGGCTCATAGACTAGCATCAGTTCTACCTCACCTTTTATCTCCTGCCCAGGCGGGGTTTGTAGAAGATCGCTCTGTCACTTAGAATATTAGAAAAGTCCTCTTGGTACTAGATAAAGTGCACTCTTCATCTAATTTAAGTCCTCTGCGATTGTCTCATTAGACGCGAAGGCCTTTGATAACATTCAGTGGGAATGGCCATACAATGTCTTAACAAAAATGTGTTTATCTGGTGTTTTCTTTAATTACATTCGTAATTTATATTCTTCTCTGAGAGCTCAAGTGTACACTCCAGGTTTTTCGTCTACTCCCTTCCCTCTCGAAAAAGATACAAAACAAGGATGCCCGTTGTCCCCCCTTCTTTTTAATTTGGCCCTGGAACCCTTAGTCCACGTGATCCAAATACATTTTCCGGGATCCAATTTACCAAGAAATCGGTTCAAGCGGCGTTTTTTGGGAATGACGTTATTTTTTTTATGTCCAATCCCTCTCTCCATTTGCTGAAGGTGCTTGACCTTCTTAGGGATTTTGGCTCTTACTCTGGTTTTAACCCCTTCAAGACCCAGCCTATTTTGACCTTAAAGACCTTGCCATTTTTTGCAATTCTGACCAGTGTCCCTTTATGAGGTAATAACTCAGGAACGCTTCAACGGATCCTAGCGATTCTGAGATTGTTTTTTCGTGACATATTGGGCTTCATGTTAGTGGTAAATTTAGGTTGATAATTTTTGCGTTTATTTGTGTAAAAAATGGAAATTTGGCAAAAATTTTGAAAATTTCGCAATTTTCAAATTTTGAATTTTTATTCTGTTAAACTATAGAGTTATGTGACACAAAATACTTAATAAATAACATTTCCCACATGTCTACTTTACATCAGCACAATTTTGGGAACAAAATTTTTTTTTTTAGGAAGTTATAAGGGTTAAAAGTTGACCAGCGATTTCTCATTTTTACAGCAAAATTTACAAAACCATTTTTTTTTAGGGACCACCTCACATTTGAAGTCACTTTGAGGGGTCTATATGGCAGAAAATACCCAAAAATGACACCATTATAAAAACTGCACCCCTCAAGCTACTCAAAACTACATTCAAGAAGATTATTAACCCTTCAGGTGCTTCACCAGAACTAAAGCAACGTGGAAGGAAAAAATGGACATTTTAATTTTTCCAACAAAAATTTTCTTTTAGCAACAATTTATTCATTTTCACATGGCCAATAGGATAAATTGGATCCTAAAATTTGTTGGTCAATTTCTCCTGAGTACACCGATACCTCATATGTGGTCATAAACCACTGTTTGGGCGCACGGCAAGGCTCAGAAGGGAAGGAGCACCATTTGACTTTTTGAATGGAAAATATGCTGGAATATTTAGCGGTTGCCATGTCGCATTTGGAGAGTCCCTGTGTGCCTAAACATTGGAGCTCCCCCACAAGTGACCCCATTTTGGAAACTAGACCCCTAAGGAACTTATCTAGATGCTTAGTGATCACTTTGAACCCCCAGGTGCTTCACAAATTGATCTGTAAAAAAAAGAAAGTACTTTTTTTTCACAAAAATTTTCTTTTAGCCTGTTTTTTTCATTTTCACATGGGCAACAGTATAAATTGGATCCTAAAATTTGTTGGGCAATTTCTCCTGAGTACACAGATACCTCATATGTGGTCATAAACCATTGTTTGGGTGCACGGCAGAGCTCAGAAGGGAAGGAGCGCCATTTGACTTTTTGAATGGAAAATATGCTGGAATATTTAGCGGTTGCCATGTCGCATTTGGAGAGTCCCTGTGTGCCTAAACATTGGAGCTCCCCCACAAGTGACCCCATTTTGGAAACTATACCCCCTAAGGAACTTATCTAGATGCATAGTGAGCACTTTGAACCCCCAGATGCTTCACAAATTGATCCTTAAAAAAAAGAAAGTACTTTTTTTTCACAAAAAATTTCTTTTAGCCTCAGTTTTTTTAATTTTCACATGGGCAACAGTATAAATTGGATCCTAAAATTTGTTGGGCAATTTCTCCTGAGTACACAGATACCTCATATGTGGTCATAAACCACTGTATGGGCGCACGGCAGGGCTCAGAAGGGAAGGAGCGCCATTTGACTTTTTGAATGGAAAATATGCTGGAATATTTAGCGGTTGCCATGTCGCATTTGGAGAGTCCCTGTGTGCCTAAACATTGGAGCTCCCCAACAAGTGACCCCATTTTGGAAACTAGACCCCCTAAGGAACTTATCTAGATGCATAGTGAGCACTTTGAACCCCCAGGTGCTTCACAAATTGATCCTTAAAAAAAAAAAAGTACTTTTTTTTCACAAAAAATTTCTTTTAGCCTCAGTTTTTTTCATTTTCACATGGGCAACAGGATAAATTGGATCCTAAAATTTGTTGGGCAATTTCTCCTGAGTACACAGATACCTCATATGTGGTCATAAACCAATGTTTGGGCGCACGGCAGGGCTCAGAAGGGAAGGAGCGCCATTTGACTTTTTGAATGGAAAATATGCTGGAATATTTAGCGGTTGCCATGTCGCATTTGGACAGTTCCTGTGTGCCTAAACATTGGAGCTCCCCCACAAGTGACCCCATTTTGGAAACTAGACGCCCTAAGGAACTTATCTAGATGCATAGTGAGCACTTTGAACCCCCAGGTGCTTCACAGAAGTTTATAACGCAGAGCCGTGAAAATAAAAAATCATTTTTTTTTCTCAAAAAATGATTTTTTTAGCCCACTATTTTTTATTTTCACAATGGTTACAGGAGAAATTGGACCCCAAAAGTTGTTGTCCAGTTTTTCCTGAGTACGCTAGTACCCCATATGTGGGGGGAACCACTGTTTGGGAACACGTCAGGGCTCGGAAGGGATGCAGTGACGCTTTGAAATGCCGACTTGATGGAATGGTCTGCAGGCATCTTGTTACGTTTGCAGAGCCCATGATGTGCCTAAACAGTAGAAACCCCCCAAGTGACCCCATTTTGGAAACTAGACCCCGCAAAGAAGTTATCTAGATGTGTGGTGAGCACTTTGAACCTCCAAGGGCTACACAGAAGTTTATAACGCCCGGGCATGAAAATAAAAAAAATCATATTTTTTCCACAATCAGGATCTTTTAGTCCCCAATTTTTTTATTTTCCCAAGAGTAACATGAGAAATTAGACACCAAAAGTTGTTGTCCAATTTGTCCTGAGTACGCTGATATCCCATATGTGGGAGAAAACTACTGTATGGGCACACGTCGGGGCTCGGATGGGAAGTAGTGACGTTTTGAAATGCCCACTTGATGGAATGGTCTTCGGGCGTCATGTTACGTTTGCAGAGTCCCTGATGTACCTAAACAGTAGAAACTCCCCACAAGTGACCCCATTTTGGAAACTAGATCCCCTAAGGAACTCCTATAGATGTGTGATAAGCACTTTGAATCTCCAAGTCCTTCACAGAAGTTTATAACGCAGAGCCGTGAAAATATAAAATCATTTTTTTTCCACAAAAATAATTTTTTAGTCCCCAATTTTTTTTCCCAATGTTAATAGGAGAAATTAGAACCCCCAAAGTTGTTGTGCAATTTTTCCTGAGTACGCTGATAGCCCATATGTGGGGATAAACCACTGTTTGGGCATACGTCGGGGCTTGGAATAAAGGGAGCACTGTTTGACTTTTTGAACGCAAAATTTGCAGGAATCAATGGTGGCGCCATGTCGCGTATGGAGACCCCTTGATGTGCCTAAATAGTGGAAATCCTCAATTCTAACTCCAACCCTAACCCCAACACACCCCTAACTCCAACCCTAACCCCTACACACACCTAACCCTAATACAAACCCTAACCATAACCCTAACCCCAACACACCCCTAACCCTAATCCCAACTCTAACCATAAACCTAACCACAAGCCTAACCCTAATTCCAACCCTAACCCTAATTCCAACCCTAACCCAAATTCCAGCCCTAACCCTAATTCTAACCTTAACCCTAATGCTAACCCTAACCCTAAGGCTGGGTTCATATTGCGTTTTACCAGCCCGTTCAACACGTAGTGTAGACAGGCTGGTAACGGTATAGCATAACGCGATCGCGTTATGCTATACCCGCTAGCGCAGATGAATCAGCAGATGATTCATCTGTGCTAGCGGTGACGGAGCCCAGACGCTGCAGCCCGTGTCCGAGACTCCTTCACTGAATGACGGCACGTCGCGAGGATCCCCAGCAAAATCCGCCGAGAATCCCCAGCAAAATCCGCCGCGGATCAGCAGCAAAATCCGCCCGGATCAGCAGCAAAATCCGCCGCGGATCAGCAGCAATATCCGCCGCGGATCAGCAGCAATATCCACCGCGGATCCGCAGCAAAATCAGCCGCGGATCAGCAGCAAAATCCGCCGCGGATCAGCAGCAATATCCGCCGCGGATCCGCAGCAAAATCCGCCACGGATCAGCAACAAAATCAGCCGCGGATCAGCAGCAAAATCAGCCGCGGATCAGCAGCAATATCCGCCGCGGATCCGCAGCAAAATCCGCCGCGGATCAGCAACAAAATCAGCCTCGGATCAGCAGCAAAATCCGCCGCGGATCAGCAGCAATATCTTCCGCGGATCAGCAGCAAAATCCGCCGCGGATCCGCAGCAAAATCAGCCGCGGATCCGCAGCAAAATCCGCCGCGGATCCGCAGCAAAATCAGCCGCGGATCCGCAGCAAAATCCGCCGCGGATCAGCAGCAAAATCAGCCGCGGATCAGCAGCAAAATCCGCCGCGGATCAGCAGCAAAATCAGCCGCGGATCAGCAGCAAAATCAGCCTCGGATCAGCAGCAAAATCAGCCGCGGATCAGCAGCAAAATCCGCCGCGGATCAGCAGCAAAATCCGCCGCGGATCAGCAGCAAAGTCAGCCGCGGATCCGCAGCAAAATCCGCCGCCGATCAGCAGCAAAATCCGCCGCGGATCAGCAGCAAAATCAGCCTCGGATCCGCAGCAAAATCCGCCGCGGATAAGCAGCAAAATCCGCCACGGACCCGCAGCAAAGTCCGCCGCGGACCCGCAGCAAAATCCGCCACGCGGACCCGCAGCAAAATCCGCCGCGGATCAGCAGCAAAATCCGCCGCGGATCAGCAGCAAAATCCACTACGAAAAAAAAAAAAAATTCTTTATTTTTTATTTGTCCCTACCTATGATAAAGTGGGGGTTCATTTACTTTTTTTTATTTTGATCACTGTGACAGTTTATCACAGTGATCAAAATAAATTTTTGAACACTGGGGGGCGCACTGCGCATGCGCCGGCCGGAGGGCACACTGCGCATGCGCCCGCCATTATCCAAGATGGCGGCGCCCATGAAGAGGCCCGGGCGGACGCCGGACCGATCCAGGGACATCGGTGGACCGGGAGAGGTAAGTAGGGGGGTCGGAATGTTAGGGGGGGGATCGGAACATGGGGGCAGCGAAGCAAAGGGGGAGGGGAGCAGATAGTGACGGCGGTGACCGATCACCGCCATCTTTTGGTGGCGGCGGCCGATCGCCGCCGTGACTACGTGTGGGGGGGTCAGGGCTCGGTGTCCAGCCATGGCCGATGCTATTGCAGCATCGGCCATGGCTGGATTGTAATATTTCACCATTTAAATTTGTGAAATATTACACATTGCTCTGATTGGCTGTTTCACTTTTAACAGCCAATCAGAGCGATCGTGGCCACGGGGGGGTTAAGCCAACCCCCCTGTGGTGAAGCACAAAGGGTCCTGTAACTGCGGGTCGGGTGACCTTTGAGTGACCCCGGTCTCCCGGCCCGCAGGAACGCGATCCTTTCATGACGCAGGTTATGCGTCATAGGTCGGATTGGCACCGACTTTCATGACGCATACGCTGTGTCAAAGGTCGGGAAGGGGTTAAAATCAACATAAAACAATGCAAAATACTTCCATTAACTGAAAAAGGAATAAAACTTTACTCAACTATGTCCTTGGGTGGTTTGCACTAGCACCTTTATATATTACTTATGGATTCTAAAATTTGTTGAGCAATTTCTCCTGAGTACACCGATACCTAATATGTGGTCATAAACCATTTTTTGGGCGCACGGCAGGGCTCAGAAGGGAAGGAGCGTCATTTGACTTTTTGAATGGAAAATATGCTGGAATATTTAGCGGTTGCCATGTCGCATTTGGAGAGTCCTTGTGTGCCTAAACATTGGAGCTCCCCCACAAGTGACCCCATTTTGGAAACTAGACCCCCCAAGGAACTTATCTAGATGTGTGGTGAGCACTTTGAACCCCCAAGGGCTTCACAGAGCTGTAAAATTAAAAAATCATATCTTTTCCACAAAAATGATTTTTTCACCCCCAATTTTTATTTTCCAAAGGGTAACAGGACCCCAAAAGTTATTGTGCAATTTGTCCTAAGTACGCTGAGACCCCATATGTGGGGGTAAACCAGTATTTGGGCGCATGGCAGAGCTCGGAAGGGAAGGAGCGCCGTTTTCTAATGCAGACTTTGTAGGAATGTTCTGCTGGCGTCATGTCGAGTTTGGAGAGCCCCTGATGAGCCTAAACAGTAGAAACCCCCCACAAGTGATGCCATTTTGGAAATTAGACCCCCAAGGAACTTATCTAGATGTGTGGTGAGCACTTTGAACCCCCAAGTGCTTCACAGAAGTTTATAACGTAGAGCCGTGAAAATAAAAAAATCATTTTTTTTCCACAAAAATTATCTTTTTGCCCCAAATTTTTATTTTTATAAGGGTAGAAGGGGCAATTGGACCCAAAAAGTTGACGTGCAATTTGTGCTGAGTACGCTGATGCCCCATATGTGGGGGTAAACCACTGTGATCACCTTACTGCGATCTTTGGGAGGCAGAATGAACAAATCCACAAAAGTTGAAGAATTGGTTTTATTTTTTACGCCGTTCCTTGTGCGGTATTGGTGATTAGGCGACTTTATTTTTCGGGTTGGTACGATTACAGCGATACCAGATTTATACCCTTTTTTCATGTTTAGCTTCCGTCACACACTAAAAGACACTTTTTTTGGAAGAATTTTTTGTAAGAAATGTTTGCATCGCTGTATTTGAGAGCTATAATTTTTCCATATTTTGGGCGACAGAGTCATGTGTTGGCTTGTTTTTTGCGGGACGAGTTGACGTTTTTATTGGTACCATGTTCAGGCACATAACGTTTTTTGATCGCTTCCTATTCCGATTTTTGTGGAGGCAGAATGAACAAAAAACAGCAATTCAGGAAAACTTTTATAGAAAAAATAATTATTTTTGCATCGCTTTATTCTGCGAGCTATAACTTTTTTATTTTTTCGCTGATGATGCTGTATAGTGGCTTGTTTTTTGCCGGACAAGATGATGTTTTCAGCGGTACCATGTTTATTTATATGCGTCTTTTTGATTGCGTGTTATAGCACTTTTTCCAAGCGGAATGATAGGGTTACGCTTTTATAGATGGGATTTTTACGGACGCAGCGATACCAAACATGTGTATTTTTTTTTTTTTTTTTACATAAAAATGTGTATTTTTTAGTGGAATTTTTTTTATATATTTTTTTTACAAATTGTTTAAAAAAAAAGTTTTTTTCACCTTGTCCCTTTATGGGACTTTCACTGTTTCACTTTTGTTGCAGGTATAATGTATTGCAATGCTCCAGTATTGCAATACATTATAACTATGGAGAAAGCTGCTATGACCATGTTGTGAGCATGGTCACAGCGGCTTTCCGTAGCTAGATGACCCGTAGGTTGTCATGACAACCCCCGGGTTATCAAGGCAGAGATCGGGCCCTGGGATTATATCGCAGGTACGCCGATCTGAAGCAGAGGGAGCTCCCGACCCTCTGCCTCCCCCCTGAACGCTGCGATCGCGCTCGATCGCAGCACTCAGGGGGTTAACAGCCAGGGGCGGCGGGGTCGCCGCTCCTGGCTGTCAGTGCAGGAAGCTCGGCCACTGCAGCGCTGAGCTCCTGCACTGATCGCGCTGGAGATGCTGAAATTTCAGCATCTCCTGCGCGATCTCTGCTGTGCTTGGTCAGTCAGATTGACTGACCAATCACAGCGCTGTAGGAGCGGGGACCGACTGCAAAGGTCCCCACACTGCTTGCCGTGCCTGTCAGCTGTCACGGACAGCTGTCGGCATTGAACTACCACTGCGTGTTTAGACGCAGTGGTAGTTCAAAGGCAGGCTGTGCACAGTCCGTCAGGGTGCCAAAACTGACATCCTACCATGACCGACTGTGCACGTCAATGGACATTAAGGGGTTAAAGTAGTTAATTTAATTTTGTATTAAAAGTAATAGTTTGTATAATCAATAATTATTAATACAAAAACTAAAATCACGGCACCTTCCTTTTAAAAAAAAGGGGTATTTGGTGTGCAAATCCAAGTAGACCCCAAAATAATCATATTGGAATATTTGGGAGAATAGGTCGATTTTGAATCCCCGATGGCTGTAGGTCTTTCCAGAACATTGTATCAAGCACATAAACTTACTGCACAACATTTACCAGACGCCCAACCACCGACCGTTAATGAGTTAATAAATAAGCTAAACAATATTATTTGGTTGGAAAAAGGAGGTATATAGAAATAGAAAAGCAATTAAGAAACTTGACAATCTGGGGACCCTGGTTGAATGTTCTAAGCCTGCCATCTGGAGAACTCCTGAGAAATAACATATGGCAATTTATGGCTTCAGGAACACTTGTGGTATGAAAAATCCAGGTTAAATGATATCAACAGGGCCAGTACACATGCAAACTAATTATTATAACTGAATGGCCGATGTTCTAATGCATACACATCATAAATAAATATGAATATAGATTTCTCTGGAGTGTTAGTGGGGTGGGGGCGTTGTATTAGTAGTTTGCTTGAATGAAAAAAAAAATCAATCCTTGGAAGAAGATGACAACTTTATTGTATTTTATGTATAACAATAATGTGTAATGCTACCATGCAACATTGAAAATATCTTTGTTCTACTCATGTCTCTTTGTAAAAACTTTAATGTGTAACTTTCTGAATAAAAATGATCTAAATAAAAAACTGGTTCTTATAGTCCAAGAAATATGGTAAGTTCTGAAGTCATTTCCCTTTCTCATTTAATTATACGACTGTTTGTTATGTTTTTGTACAATTTGTCAATAACGTATATTGTTTCTTCCCATCTGAATTATTGTTGATGGTCAACTAAATACGATTTTAAAGTATTTCATTGTTCACACTCTAGGTATGATAAGGACTTCTCCTCTGTGTGGGATTTTGACTTCTCTTTCCTCATGTTTGGTCCTGTTAAAATAAAAACACTTATATAAACCTCCTGGCATGGTTCCAGCAATTGTGTTTCGGGGCTCATGTAAGGTTGTTACGTCATGTGAGTCCTGCGTCCAATTAGCGCTGGCTTCACTGTTCTCACCTTCGGACAGATCGAACAATAAGAAGTTAAAGAGAAGTCGCAGCCTTGGCTTCCTGTTGAAGTTTAATATGTCTGAGGGCGTGGACAGTGAAGCTGGGACTGATGGGGCACAGGGCTCGTGTGATGTTACAACCTCATATGTGCCAATACCGCTGAAACAGCACTGGCATGGAAGGTGAATATGATTTTTTTATTTTAACAAGGCCAAACATGATGACAACCCCTTTGAGAAAATACAATTTCCGTTTAAAGCATTTCCCACATTAAGAACATGAAAAAGGCTTGTCCCCTGTGTGGGTTCTCTGGTGATGATCAAGATGTGCTTTTCGAGTAAAACTTTTCCCACATTCAGAACAAGAAAAAGGCTTCTCCCCTGTGTGAGTCCTTTGGTGTATAATAAGATTATCTTTCCAGTTAAAACATTTCCCATTCTGAACATGAAAAAGGCTTCTCCCCTGTGTGAGTTCTCTGGTGTATAACAAGAATTGATTTTCTGTTAAAACATTTCCCACATTCTGAACATGAAAAAGGCTTGTCCTCTGTGTGAGTTCTCTGGTGAATAACAAGATCTTTTGTCTCGTTAAAACATTTCCCACATTGTGAACATGAAAAAGGATTGTCCCCCCCTGTGTGGGTTCTCTGGTGGTAATTCAGATTTGCTTTTCGGGTAAAACATTTCCCACATTCTGAACATGAAAAAGGCTTCTCCCCTGTGTGGGTTCTCTGGTGCTTAACACAATCTGATTTATGGGTAAAACATTTCCCACATTGTGAACATGAAAAAGGCTTCTCCCTGTGTGGGTTCTCTGGTGGATATAAAGAAGCGTTTTCCTATTAAAACATTTTCCACATTCTGAACATGAAAAAGGCTTCTCCCCTGTGTGAATTCTCTGGTGTATAACAAGACTGCATTTCTGGGTAAAATATTTCCCACATTCTGAACATGAAAAAGGCTTCTCCCTGTGTGAGTCCTTTGGTGTATAACAAGATTATCTTTCCAGTTAAAACATTTCCCACATTCTGAACATGAAAAAGGCTTCTCTCCTGTGTGAGTTCTCTGGTGTATAACAAGAACTGATTTTTTGTTAAAACATTTCCCACATTCTGAACATGAATAAGGCTTCTCCCCTGTGTGAGTCCTTTGGTGTATAGTATGAGGTAATGAATCAGAAGTTAGTTTCAACGGATCAGATGACAGATCTTTGCTGTGAAGAGTTGATGGTACATCTGGAGTAATGGCATTCACTTCAATTGTATCCAAGGGGATCTCAGGATCATCTGATTTAAAAAGTGAAGATGTCAGCTGTCCCTCTGATCTAGTGGTACAGTAATCTGCTAAGAATAAAACCAATTATTATTTTTCAATAAAATATTCTCAAACTTAATATTTTTGAACATTTCTACTTAAACTGTCAGTAAAAATAGCAAGTTATGTAAAAAATTTGAATTATTCACCAAGAAAATGACAGCTCACAGTCTAATATAAAACCTCATGGCATGAACCAGTAGAGTGTGGTGTTCAACTGTTTGTTCATTCTGCCTCCCAAATATGGAATAAAAAGCCACCAAACATTGTTATGTAGGCAAAAATAATACCAATAAAAAGTCCCCTCTCAGGTCCATCATCTGTCAATGGAAATACAGAGGTTTCTACATTATTAGTGGATCAAAGGCTCTTGAAAAGCAACATGGCTTCCATAAACCAATCCAGCAAAATCCGCTCTTCCAAAGTCAAATTTCCCCCTCACCTCTGAGCCTTGCAGTGTGCCAAGCCACATTTAGCATCCATATATTTGACATTATTATAGTGAGAATAATCCACTTAATTAACAGTTGTGTGTCTCCTTAAGCACAATCTGGGCACTAGGTGTTTGGTAATAAAATGGTATATTTGTAATTTTTACTCTCCTACATCCACTGCGTGCTAATTATCGGAAAGTGGCTGTAGAGTCCAAATAATCACTACTCCTATAGCTTAATTCACTGAGTATACTGTCCAAAATTGAGTCACATTATGGGGATTTCTACTGCTTTGGTTTTCTGACATTTTGTCATATTAGGGCTTCTACAAATGCTGTGTCCCATCTTCTCTGGGATCTGTGTTATGATTTGGTAGCTGAGGAGAGCAAGCAAAAAAGGAAATACACCAGAGAGGTTGGAATCTATGGGATTGCAGTACCCTGACTAACCACCATAACTAAAGGCAGCCGTGGAGCGTACCTACGTTGGTCCTAGACGCCTCGTCACAGCCTGAGAAGCTAACTACACCTAAAGACAGAAAGAGGAAAACTATCTGCCCCGGAGCAGATCCTCAAAGAACATAGAAAGCCCCCAAACATGTAATGGTGGTTAGACAAGAGGAAATACAGACACAGATAGAAAATAGTATGAGCAAATGTTGGGGCCCAAACTTCCTAAATAGAAAAGTATAGGAAGGACACTTACAGCAACCCCAAAAAACCCTGAAAAGTACCAACTCTACTAATTACAAAAACACCTGAGATCACACGACCTCTACCACCTAAATTAGTTCTCTGGTGTAACAAAAACTAAACAGCAGCCACTGAAAAAACTGGAAAAGGCAAAAAAACAAACAACAGTGGCTGAACTAAACTGAGAGGAGCACAAGCCCCTGGAGGGGACCCGGCAGACCCCCACAGAAGTGCAGGACAAAATGCAAAAAGCAAGCACAAAAAACAAAAGAAGAAAAAGTCTTATCTGTTAGCAGAAGATGCAGGCACGAAACAGCAGGCTATAAAGTGAACAGGAATCAAAGATGAGACCAGAACAATTGATCACCGGCAACCCTGATGGGAGGGAACCTCCCTTATATAAGACCAGTCAGTAACACCTGATCGCCAATCTTCATAATCTTCATTGGATAGTTCAGTACTGTTTGTAACCACCAGAGGGAGCTTCTGCTCAGAATTCATTTCTAGCACATTCACAACAGTACCCCCCCCTTGAAGAGGGGTCACCGAACCCTCATTTGAGCAACCAGGTCGGTCAGGATGAGCTCTGTGATACGCACGGATGAGTCTCCTAGCATGGATGTCCGAAGCAAACACCCAAGAATTGTCCTCCTGACCATAACCTCTCCACTTAACCAAATACTGGAGTTTCCGTCTAGAAAAACGAGAATTCAATATTTTCTCAACCACATACTCCAGATTGCCCTCAACCAAAACAGGGTCAGGAGGCACAGCCATAGGAACCACTGGCTCGACAAACCTCTTCAATAAGGACTTGTGGAACACGTTATGGATCTTAAATGTCCCTGGAAGAAGTAAACGAAAGGAAACAGGATTAAGAATCTCCATGATCTTATAAGGTCCAATGAACCTAGGCTTAAACTTAGGAGATGCAACTCTCATAGGGATATTTCTTGAGGACAACCAGACCAAGTCCCCCACTTAAAACCGAGGACCATCAGTCCTATGCCGGTTGGCAAACCGCTGGGCCCTCTCCTGAGAGAGGGACAACCTCTCCACTACCTGGTCCCAAATCTGCTGCATACGCTCCACAACAGAGTCAACACCTGGACAGACAGAAGCCTCCGTCTGTCCTGAAGAAAATCGAGGGTGAAACCCAAAATTGCAGAAAAATGGAGACATCAAAGTGGCAGAGCTAGCCCTATTATTAAGAGCAAACTCAGCCAAAGGCAAAAAAAGAGACCCAGTCATCCTGATCAGCAGACACAAAGCATCTCAGATAAGTCTCCAATGTCTGGTTTGTTCTCTCAGTTTGTCCATTGGTCTGAGGATGAAAAGCCGAGGAGAAAGACAATTGAACACCAAGTTTAGAACAAAAAGTCCTCCAAAATCTGGAAACAAACTGGACTCCTCTGTCAGACACAATGTTCTCAGGAATGCCGTGTAACCGAACCACGTGCTGAAGGAACAAAGGCACCAATTCAGAGGAGGAAGGCAACTTAGGTAATGGCACAAGATGTATCATTTTGGAAAACCTATCACAAATCACCCAGATAACGGTCATTCTCTGAGAAACAGGGAGGTCGGAAATGAAATCCATAGAGATATGGGTCCATGGTCTCTTGGGCACAGGCAATGGCATCAACAAACCACTAGAGCGAGAGCAAGGCTTGGAGCGAGAGCAAGTCCCGCAGGATTGCACAAATTCCCTGACGTCACGAGACAAAGTAGGCCACCAAAAGTACCGACTAACCAAGTCTCTGGTAACAAAAATTCCGGGATGACCGGCCAACGCGGAATAATGAATCTCAGACATCACACTCTTTTTCCATCGGTCTGGGACAAAGAATTTCCCAATAGGGCAGCGCTCAGGTTTATCCTCCTGACACCCTTCCAGAGCCAGTCTCAAATTGGGCGAGATGGCGGAAAGAACTACACCCTCTTTCAAAATAACAGCAGGATCAGATAACTCAGGAGAGTCCGCAAGGAAACTCCTCGAGAGGGCATCCGCCTTAACATTCTTAGTGCCAGGAAGAAAGGAAACCACAAAATTAAAACGTGTGAAAAACAAGGCCCACCTGGCCTGTCTAGGATTAAGTCGCTTGGCTGATTCCAGATAAACCAGATTCTTATGGTCCGTGAGGACCACCACCTGATATTTGGCTCCCTCCAGCCAATGTCTCCACTCTTCAAAAGTCCACTTCATGGCAAATAACTCCCGATTACCCATGTCATAATTACGTTCAGTTGGAGAAAATTTTCGAGAGAAAAAGGCACAAGGGTTACTTTTTAGAGGTCTCTGGATCTCTTTGGGACAAAACGGCACCTGCCCCAATTTCAGAGGCATCAACCTCCACCTGAAATGGCAGAGAAACATCAGGCTGCCGTAGAACAGGAGCAGAAGTGAATCTCTGCTTAAGTTCCTGAAACGCAGAGACTGCCTCAGGAGGCCAATTCACCACATCAGAACCCTTTTTGGTCAAATCAGTCAATGGTTTAACAATAACAGAGAAATTACCAATAAATTTACGATAAAAATTGGCAAAACCCAAGAATCTTTGAAGAGCCTTTAATGAAGTAGGTTGGACCCAATCACAGATGGCCTGAACCTTGACAGGGTCCATTTCAATAACAGATGGGGACAAAATGGATCCCAGAAATGAAATCCTCTGTACGCCAAAAAGACACTTTGATCCCTTCATATACAGAGCATTCTCTCTCAAAATCTGGAACACAGTCCGAACATGTTTCACATGAGAGTCCCAGTCATTGGAAAAAATCAAGATATCATCCAAATAAACAATCAGAAATTTATCCACAAAATCCCTGAAAATTTCATTCATGAAGGACTGGAAGACAGAAGGAGCATTAGTGAGCCCAAAGTACCTGAAAGACTTTGAGGACGTGTTCTCTGAAAGTGAGGCTGAGGCTCTGCCCCCACATAGATCATTTGACTGTGCTATTGATCTTGTCCCGGGAGCCAAATTGCCCAAGGCCCGTCTGTTTAATTTGTCAGGCCCGGAGCGCCTGGCTATGAAGCAATAGATTGCTGAAAGTCTTCGCAAAGGGCATATAAGGCCCTCAGTGTCCCCAGTAGCTGCGGGGTTCTTCTTTGTTAAAAAGAAGGATGGCGGTCTACGTCCCTGCCTCGACTTTCGAGAACTTAATAAAATCACAGTCAGGAATACATACCCACTGCCTCTGATTCCTGATCTCTGTAACCAGCTCTCTGGGGCCAAGTGGTTTTCAAAATTGGACCTCAGGGGGGCTTATAATTTGATAAGAGTACGGGAAGGGGATGAGTGGAAAACTGCTTTTCTTACTACTGAGGGGTTATTTGAGAATCTCGTCATGCCTTTCTGTCTCACCAATGCTCCAGCTGTGTTTCAAAATTTCATTAATGTAGTTTTTTCGGACCTCATTGGCCGTTTTGTTGTGATCTACTTGGATGATATACTGATATATTCCTCTGACAGACATTCTCATTTATCACATGTTAAAACTGTGTTTCAAAGACTCTGGGAAAATCAATTATTTGTTAAGCTGGAGAAATGTTCTTTGTTCAGGAGCTATCATTTTTGGGTCTCATAATCTCTCCACAGGGGTTTCGTATGGATCCCAAGAAGGTGCAAGCCATTATGGAGTGGGTCCAGCCTCGGGACCTTAGAGGACTCCAGCGCTTCTTGGGATTCGCAAATTACTATCGCAGGTTTATCAAGGGTTTTTCTCAGATTGTGAAACCCCTCACGGATCTCACACGTAAAGGGGCAGATGTTAGGAACTGGTCCCCGTCGGCCAAACAATCTTTTTTAACTTTGAAAAATTGTTTCACATCCGCTCCTGTTCTGGTTCAACCTGACTCATCCAAGCCATTTGTGGTTGAAGTTGATGCTTCGGAGGTTGGGGTGGGGGCAGTGTTGTCACAGGGACCTACTTCTCTGACTAACCTCAAACCTTGTGCCTATTTCTCGAAAAAATTTTCTCAGGCTGAGAGAAATTATGACGTTGGTAATAGAGAACTCTTAGCAATCAAGTTGGCGTTTGAGGAATGGAGGCATTTTTTGGAGGGGGCGGCTCACCCCATCACAGTTATCACCGACCACAAAAACCTAGAGTATATCAAATCTGCTAAAAGACTGACTCCTAGGCAGGCCCGTTGGTCACTTTTTTTTTCCAGATTTCAATTTTCTATAACTTTTCGCCCAGGGTCTAAAAACGTGAAAGCTGATGCTTTATCACGTAGTTTTGAGCCGCTTTCCGCCCCTGACCCGCCGTCCCCCATTCTTCAACCCAATGTCGTTATAGCTGAAGTGTCGTCGGAATTGGAGCGGGAGATTGTGGGGGCTCAATCTTTAGCTCCAAGGTCCAAACCCGAAAACAAATTGTTTGTTCCTCAGCAGTTACGCACCAGGCTCCTGCGGGAGTTCCATGATTCTAAACTGAGTGCTCACCCAGGCATTTCTGCCACACGAGAGGCAGTGGCTAGAGTTTTTTGGTGGCCTTTGATGGCTTCAGATATTAAGAAGCATGTCGCTGCGTGTGGGGTATGCGCTCGTTCTAAGAGCTCTCATTGCCGGCTGGCCGGGGAATTGGTGCCTTTGCCAATTCCAGGAAGGCCATGGACCCACTTGTCCATGGACTTCATTACCAACCTTCCTTCTTCTCGGGGTAACATGGTTATCTGGGTAGCTGTGGACAGGTTTTCTAAGTTAGCGCATTTTGTACCTATGGCAAGTCTACCTTCTGCAGAGACTCTCGCTAAGCATTTCCTCGCACAGATTGTACGGTTACATGGGGTACCTATGAATATTGTATCTGACAGGGGCACAATTTGTGGCCAAGTTTTGGCAGGCTTTTTGCAAAAGGTTGGGGATATCTTTGTCCTTTTCCTCAGCCTACCACCAGAGAGTAATGGGCAGACGGAGCGCACCAACCAGTCGCTTGAACAAATTCTTCGATGTTTGATTTCTACTCTGCAAAGCGACTGGTGTGATGCCCTACCGTTAGCGGAGTTCGCCTTCAACAACCGTACCAATCAATCTACCGGTAGGTCACCGTTTTTTATTAATTATTATTTGAACCCTCATTTTGGTGAATTCTCACGTTTAGATTCGGGCTGTCCAGGAGCTGAGGACTGTGTTAACCGAATCAGGGATCTGTGGTCAAAAGTTTGGTTAAATATGTTCAGGGCTCAGGAGACTTATAAGCGTTTTGCAGATAAAAAAAGGAACCCTGCTCAGGTGTTGCAGTGTGGGGACAAGGTGTGGCTCTCCACGCAAAACATAAGTCTTCGTCTGCCCTCCGCCAAACTGGGGCCCAAGTTCATAGGTCCCTATGAGATCATTGAGGTAATTAACCCTGTGGTGTATCGTCTTCACCTCCCCCCCGCTTTGAAACTCCATAACGTATTCCATAGATCCTTGCTAAAACCCTTGGGATCGGTAGTAGAAGAACCAGCTGCTGTTCCCTCCCCAGTCTTGGTTGATGGGCACATGGAATTTGAGGTACAACATATTGTAGACTCCCGGCGATCTCGGGGTCCTTACAGTACCTGGTGCATTGGAGGAGGTACGGTCCAGAGGACCGGTCTTGGGTGCCGGCCAGATCGGTACACGCTGACCGTCTGGTTCGGGCATTCCATGCTCGGAATCCTGGGAAACCTGGGGGTCCAGAGGCCCCCCATTAAGTAGGGGGTACTGTCATGGTTTACTGAGTTCTTGGATCAGGTAGTCGCAGGGTTAACTTGGTTGGCCTCTTTCTGGGTCCTGGGAGGCTTTTTATAGCCTCACTGTGAAGCCAGTCTTTGTCGTTTATACTCTGACCTTTGGCTGAGTGTGTCTGACCCTGTGCTTGTGCCAGTGCATTGTGCCTGTGCTACGTTTTGTCTGTTTGGTTCTGATTTGGCTGTGTCCCTGTTACGAGTTTTTCCTGTCCCTTTTGTACTGCGTTGCTCCCTCTGTGTATGATCCCTTGGCTGTGTTCTGGTTATTCTCTGCCTGCTCCTTTTGTACTGCGTTGCTCCCTCTGTGTATGACCTGGCATCTATATCCATTCTGTCTATGCCCCTTGGTAACTTTATTTCGTAGTTACCCTTCTAGGAGTTTTCCTTTACCTCATAGCTCTCTGGAGCTTAGGCCACGCCCACTAGCAGTCACGTGCCTGCGGTCCTCCGGCCTGAAGCATTCTCTATCTGCTACTGCTGCCTCTGAGAGACGTGTGGACGGCTTCGCCCCTTGGCAGTCACATGCTGCGGAAGGTCCTGTTCCACAGAAACACACGTCTTCCCTGCTGCGGCTCTGCTATACAGGTATCTTTGGGCACAGTTTGTTCACTCAGGACACACGCACTGGTTCAGTGAGCAAGTGCAGTGCGGTGTCCCTGACAAGATCTGGGCAGGTAACGGTCAGCGTCTCCTAATCTCAGGGGGTAGATGGATCCTCCAGATTGTTAGTTCAATAGAAAGTCATTTGAACAGTTTTGGATAGAGGAGAATGTTGTGGTCTAGAGGCAAAATGGTGATCACACTATTGTGACACGGGCGGACTACACCATCGATAAAGCAGCCACAGGCAGTGACTGAGAACAATCTGTGATTTCTCTGCATTTAATGATTACTACTCACCTGGGTGGTTATCTGTAGGAATCTCCTCTTTACACCGCTCATCACCCCTCACACATGTCTCCGTAGGATTAATATGGGTCAGATCTTCACCCTGAAACAAATATTGTAACAGTCACAGACAGATGGAAAAGTCACATCTATGATCAGCTCTAATCCTGCCATCTCCACAGCTCTCATTACACAAGTATAAAGCATAATACTGGTGGATAAAACAAGACTGAGCACCAGACCTTCACAGCCGTCTACACATCATAGGGGAGATCTCATGACACCTTCTCTCCATTTACCTGATGATCCCAATGTTGCTCAGGATTTTCTTGTTTACAGTCCTGTGGAAGAAGAGGATGGGGACATCTCTCTGGTGTTGTCCTCTTACTGGATAGATCTGGAGGAAACACATACAGGGACTGAATTCATTCTTTACATACAGATAATTATAAGCACTGTTTATTTTGTCGTGTTTGTTACCTGGTGATGTGAGGGTCTGGGGCACCTCCATCATGACGTCCTTGTACAGATCTTGGCGCCCTTCTAAATACTCCCACTCCTCCATGGAGAAATAGACAGCTACATCCTGACATCTTAAAGGAACCTGACACATACAATGATATCGTCATCCCCCGATCCTATCACAGTGTTACTGTATAATGTCCCAGCATTCCCAGCAGTGTCACCTCTCCAGTCAGCAGCTCAATCATCTTGTAGATGAGTTCTAGGATCTTCTGGTCATTGATGTCCTCGTGTATCAGGGGGTGAGGTGGAGGCCCCTTGATTGGACTCGGGGGTTTTCCCCATCCCTCAGACACAGGGTCCTGACAGCGCTCACTAGAGGTCTTCTTCACCACTGTGTAATCCTGGTTGTGGAAAGACACATTAATAAATCTCACTACAGACATTTCCAGAGTCCTCACCTCTCCTGTTCTGTCCATCTGTTATTCCCATAGATAAGAATGATGTAATGTGACATCATCAGAATCTCTCACCTCTCCAGTAAGCCGGAAGAGGATCTCTAGGGTGAGGTGTAATATCCTCTCCGAAATCTTGTCTCTTTCCATATCCTTCCTGGACTGGTAAATCAGGAAAATTCTCTTCTATAGAAGATCTTCACTGAGAGGATCTGATATTTTAGAGACCTGAATGAGAAGAAGATGAGCCGATGTAACACAAAAATCCTGTATAATAATACAATTACTGGAGATAATAAGGGGAAACATATGAGGAGATTTATTATTTTACAGTATTTACTTTTCTTCTTTAAATCTACAGTTAGGTCCATATATATTTGGACAGAGACAAATTTATCTAATTTTGGTTCTAGACATTACCACAATGAATTTTAAACAAAACAATTCAGATGCAGTTGAAGTTCAGACTTTCAGCTTTCATTTGAGGGTATCCACATTAAAATTGCATGAAGGGTTTAGGAGTTTCATCTCCTTAACATGTGCCACCCTGTTTTTAAAGGGACCAAAAGTAATTGGACAGATTAAATAATTGTAAAAAAAAAATGATCATTTCTAGTACTTGGTTGAAAATCCTTTGTTGGCAATGACTGCCTGAAGTCTTGAACTCATGGACATCACCAGACGCTGTGTTTCCTCCTTTTTGATGCTCTGTCAGGCCTTCTGTTGTGAATGGGTTTGAGATGAGTTCTGAGCAGAGGCTCCCTCTGGTGGTTACAAGCGGTGCTAGTGAAGATTGTGAGGACTGGGAATCAGGTGTTACTGACTGGTCTTATATAAGGGAGTCATTTTCCCATCAGGGTTTCCGGTGATCAATTGTTCTGGTCTGAATCCTTCATTCCAGTTTCCCTTGTAGCCTGCTGTGTCGTGTCTGCATCTCCTGCTTACAGATAAGACTTTTGCTTCTTTTGTGTTTGTGCTATATTTTTGCATTTTGTACTGCACTTCTTTGGGGGCCTTCAGGGTCCCCTCCGGGGGCTTCTGCCCTCTCAGTTTAGTTCAGCCACTGAGTTTTGTTCTTTTGCTTTTTCCAGTTTTTTCAGTGGCTGCTGTTTTGATTTTGTTACACCAGAGAACTAATTTAGGTGGTAGAGGTCGTGTGATCTCAGGTGATTTTGAAATTAGTAGAGTTGGTGCTTTTCAGGGTTTTCTGGGATTGCAGTAAGTACCCTTCCTATCCTTTTCTATTTAGATAGTTTGGGCCCCAGCGTTTGCTCATACTATTTTCTTTCTGTGTCAGTATTTCCTCTTGTCTAACCGCCATTACATGTTTGGGGGCTTTCTATTATCTTTGGGGTTCTGCTCCGGGGCAGATAGCTTTCCTGTTTCTGTCTTTAGGTGTAGTTAGTTTCTCAGGCTGTGACGAGGCGTCTAGGACCAACGTAGGAACGCTCCACGGCTGCCTCTAGTTGTGGTGGTTAGTCAGGGTACTGCAATCTCATAGATTCCAACTGCTCTGGTGTATTGCCTTTTGCCTGCTCTCCTCAGCTACCGAAACATAACAGCCTTCACTACGGTGGTTTTCAGTTGCTGTTTGTTTGTGGGCCTTTCTGTCTGAAGTTTAGTCTTTAACAAGTGAAATGCATGCTCAATTGGGTTGAGTGTTGTGAATGTGCTAGAAATGAATTCTGAGCAGAAGCTCCCTCTGGTGGTTACAAACAGTACTGAACTATCCAATGAAGATTGTGAAGATTGGCGATCAGGTGTTACTGACTGGTCTTATATAAGGGAGGTTCCCTCCCATCAGGGTGGCCGGTGATACTGTTATGATTTGTTAGCTGAGGAGAGCAAGAAAAAAAGGAAATACACCAGAGAGGTTGGAATCTATGGGATTGCAGTACCCTGACTAACCACCACAACTAAAGGCAGCCGTGAAGCGTACCTACGTTGGTCCTAGACGCCTCGTCACAGCATGAGAAGCTGACTACACCTAAAGACAGAAAGAGGAAAACTATCTGCCCCGGAGCAGATCCCCAAAGAACATAGAAAGCCCCCAAACATATAATGGCGGTTAGACAAGAGGAAATACTGACACAGACAGAAAACAGTATGAGCAAACGTAGGGGCCCAAACTTCCTAAATAGAAAAGGATAGGAAGGACACTTACTGCAACCCCAAAAAACCCTGAAAAGTACCAACTCTACTAATTACAAAAACACCTGAGATCACACGACCTCTACCACCTAAATTAGTTCTCTGGTGTAACAAAAACTAAACAGCAGCCACTGAAAAAACTGGAAAAGGCAAAAGAACAAACAACAGTGGCTGAACTAAACTGAGAGGAGCACAAGCCCCCGGAGGGGACCCGGCAGACCCCCACAGAAGTGCAGGACAAAATGCAAAAAGCAAGCACAAAAAAAAAAGAAAATGTCTTATCTGTTAGCAGAAGATGCAGGCACGAAACAGCAGGCTACAAAGTGAACAGGAATCAAAGATGAGACCAGAACAATTGATCACCGCAACCCTGATGGGAGGAAACCTCCCTTATATAAGACCAGTCAGTAACACCTGATCGCCAATCTTCACAATCTTCATTGGATAGTTCAGTACTGTTTGTAACCACCAGAGGGAGCTTCTGCTCAGAATTCATTTATAGCACATTCACAACAGTTGAGATCAGGTGACTGACTTGGCCATTCAAGAATGTTCCACTTCTTTGCTTTAATAAACTCCTGGGTTGCTTTGGCTTTATGTTTTGGGTCATTGTCCATCTGTAGTATGAAACGACGTCCAATCAATTTGGCTGCATTTGGCTGGATCTGACCACACAGTATAGCTCTGAATACCTCAGAATTCATTCGGCTGCTTCTGTCCTGTGTCACATAATCAATAAACACTAGTGACCCAGTGCCACTGGCAGCCATGCATGCCCAAGCCATCACAATGCCTCTGCCGTGTTTTATAGATGATGTGGTATGCTTTGGATCATGAGCTGTACCACGCCTTTGCCATACTTTTTTCTTTCCATCATTCTGGTAGAGGTTGATCTTGGTTTCATCTGTCCAAAGAATGTTCTTCCAGAACTGTGCTGGCTTTTTTAGATGTTTTTTTAGCAAAGTCCAGCCTAGCCTTTTTATTCTTGATGCTTATGAGTGGCTTGCACCGTGCAGTGAACCCTCTGTATTTACTTTCATGCAGTCTTCTCTTTATGGTAGATTTGGATATTGATACGCCTACCTCCTGGATAGTGTTGTTCACTTGGTTGGCTGTTGTGAGGGAGTTTCTCTTCACCATGGAGAGTATTCTGCAATCATCCACCACTGTTGTCTTCCGTGGGCTCCCAGGTCTTTTTGCATTGATGAGTTCACCAGTGCTTTCTTTCTTTCTCAGGATGTACCAAATTGTAGATTTTGCCACTTCTAATGTTGTAGCAATTTCTCGGATGGGTTTTTTCTGTTCTTGCAGCTTAAGGATGGCTTGTTTCACCCGCATGGAGAGCTCCTTTGACCGCATGTTTCCTTCACAGCAAAACCTTCCAAATGCAAACACCACACCTCAAATCAACTCCAGCCCTTTTATCTGCTTAATTGAGAATGACATAACAAAGGTATTGCCCACACCTGTCCATGAAATAGCCTTGGAGTCAATTGTCCAATTACTTTTGGTCCCTTTAAAAACAGGGTGGCACATGTTAAGGAGCTGAAACTTCTAAACCCTTCATCCAATTTTAATGTGGATACCCTCAAATGAAAGCTGAAAGTCTGAACTTCAACTGCATCTGAATTTTTTGTTTAAAATTCATTGTGGTAATGTCTAGAACCAAAATTAGATAAATGTTGTCTCTGTCCAAATATATATGGACCTAACTGTATAAAGCAGAAAATCTGTGTGTGGTAGCCTGTGGAATAAAAAAAGCACATTTTTTTTTACCCAGTTTGAGTGAAATTTTGCACGGTCCGTCTTTAACACCAAATTAAAAAATACTGCAAACATTTCAACTCAAAATATCCCCCTTCATGGGATTTGTCCCCCCGAATTTAGGCTCTATCACAATAAAGGAGAAAATGGGTGTCTGTGTGTTGAATGCAAAACCACAGTTGTTGCCCAAAAGGTCTTAAAGATTTAGAGGGACAGTGCCCAAAGAGTCGCTCTTAAAGGGGCAGCAACCATATAGTCGCTAAGGTGAGGCAACCTGATGAGTCGCTCTAAAGTCTGTAATTATAGCAACGGCAGTAGCATAAGTAACTGTGAATTGCCTCACAGTAAGGTCGTTCTGGTTACCTATAGCAATCAGAGTGCATCTTTCAGCATTGACTCTCCTGAGGTAAACTGAAAGCAGAGCTCTGATTGGTTGCTATGGACAACTACAGCAGTCTGACTGTGAGGCAGTTGTACATTTTCTGCTTTATATATAGATTCACCTATTAGATCTCTGATCAGTTTAAGGTGATTACTAAGGGTCATAATACTAAGAATTGATTTTTAAAATGGCGCCAAAATGCAACCATTTATAGGGCAAATTAATCCAAAAGCTAAGAAAGCAAAACTGCATCAATCAGCTGAGGCAAGTGAATAATGAGACTCCTGGCTTGAAAGGAAACGGATGAGAAAGGCTGAATCAAGTGATGCGGAAACATCTGAACAAAAGGATGAACGTCGTCAAAATGACGCAGGCAGGCTGACCTGAGTATGGAAACGTTTCACTACAACCCAATTCAGGACTATAGGTCACATCTTAAAGTCATAATAGGCAAAATGGACACAATATGAGAACATGGTCAAGCAAAAAAGTTTAACTTTAAATCGCCTGGTATGTGGTGGTCAAATGGTAATGTCAGTTTGCCACCTTTAAGTCTACCTCCCACACCACTTTTTTCATACATGTCGGGAACAACTCATGAGTCTAAGCATTTACTGCAAATTATTAGGAGATACACTTTATCTTTCCAGATAACATCCTTTGGTACGACAGCTGGACTTAAGGAAGCAGCATTCATGGCGACTTTTAAAGTCCAGGGACAAATATAGCACAAAATAGGTTTGGTGCTTCCTGTAGCAAATCAAGAGCCAACATTATTACAAATTTACTGTTTGGGAGATGAACAGATGCAAGCTGATCGATGTTATGAAGCTATACCTGAGACACAAAAGACATTGAATTGAATTTTGAATTTGCAAAGATTTTTCCATCAGCACAATCAATTAGTAAACCTTTTTAAAACAGCCTTAGAAAAAATGCCAAGTGCGGAATATCAGGTTGTAATAAGAGCAGACAGGACTCCGGCTGGTGAGCACAAAAAGAGATTTAATTCTCCCAGTGTTAATGAAGTAGCTATTGTAATGGTTGAATGGGACTTTCTAAGCCAAGATACAATTATTCAGCAACGAAGAAAAAATCTTCAACGTATTACAGAAACACATAGATCATATGATGCTCTGCAATATCCTATAATATTGTGGAATGGCCAAGATGGCTGTCACTGTAACAGACTGATCCCAACACTGCTAGGCCAACCAATAAAATATCAGCTATGGACTTCTATGCCTTCTAAATAATTATGAGACAACAATGTAGGCAACTTGTTCATCAATTTATAGTAGATATGTATGACAAGGTGGAAAGCGAGAGTCTTTTGTACATGCAACTGACCCAACAAAAACTTACAAGAAGGCTTACCAAAAAAACTTCTAATCCTGTTCCCTATAATAACTACACCCTGTGCACCTTCCAATCCCCGTGATCTCTGGGACAAATACAGAGGATATCCTAGAGAATGTCATGGAAATATATATGTATTCCATATATTCAAAGTATATTCACATATATGTATTCACAGTTCACAGTTAGATAGATCTCACTTGCTAAAAAACCTTGTGCTCACATATTTCTAGGCCAGATATAATCAGTCGTTTTAAAGAAATCTGGCCTCCATAAGACCTTCGTAAAGGAACAAATGCATGAAGTACAAAATGTCCTATTAGATATCTGTTGTTTACATTATAGTTATGCAAGGCAACTAGGTTACAAGAATATAAACAATAATTCTGCAACTTCAGCTCTTTTAATCATGATTATCATATTTACACTAGAACAGCCAATAATCTAGCAGCTTTTAATTGTATGTTAATTGACTAACCAGCCCCTTTTTGTAAACGTATAAAACCTTGAATGAATAATAAATGTATGTCTTTGACGAACTGTTATACTGACACTTTCGTGTGGACAGTCCTCATTTCGTTCTGAGCGCTCAAAAAGACATTATATAGAGATTTGGACATGGCAAGCAGCAAACACAGGATATTTTTATCCTAATTAAATTTCCATATCAGTTGGCGCCTGCACGCGGGGCATTGGACGAAACGCACGAGGACCCGGCCGACCGGAGAGACGGGGGTGTTGGCCCTGGCCTTGGCACACGGGACGGAGACTGCAGCTCCATCAGTAAGGTAAGAAAACTCTGTCATCTTACCTGAATGTTCCCTGTGCCTAGTCCTAGCCTACACTTCCAGCCGGTCGGACGTGGTCATCACCGCATTCCCAGGTTGTGTAAAAAGTCCATACCCTTATCCAAAAGCCCTGGGATATAAGCCGAGTTGGTTGCTGCTGTGCTGTATATGTTTCATGTTTTATGTGAACCGGGAGAAAGTTGGAACGGTGACTGTGTTTTTGCTTGCTGATCTCTGGGGCTGTATAGCAAAAGACAATTGCTGCATAAGTTCCCGCAGTAAACTTTCACGCACCGGGAGGCCATCCCAGTCAAATCAGACGTGAAGGGCGGGAGCTTTGTTTTGGATAAGTCCACGCAGATATTCTTCACACATTGGAGGGAGGTTATCCCAAAAAATCCAGTTGTGGAAGCGAGGGCTTTGTTCGGTTAAGTTTCTGCAGTAAACTTTCACGCACCGGGAGGCCATCCCAGTCAAATCAGACGTGAAGGGCAGAAGCTTTGTTTTGGATAAGTTCTCACAATAATTGTCCACGCACCGGGAGGCCATCCCAGTCAAATCAGACGTGGATAGTGAGAATTTTGATGAAGGCTATTGCAGATTACTGTGACCAGCGCACCGGCCAGGGCTACGGTACAGAGCGATAGAACCTTGAGCTTCGCCGCGCTCAGTGCAATTGGTGAGTTATCAGTTACCAGAGCAGCTTGTATGTGTCACAGATCATCAAAAGAGGGATTCGTATTCTCCCGGGTGTCTGTCTCATTGTCTGTATCAGGTACTGTCGCTTTAAATCACATCTCCGTGCGCTCTGTCAGTAACTCATTCAGAGCAGTGTGCTGGCTGCAGCAGCGAGAAAACCCCTTTGACCCCCCCTCCTCTGCTAATCACGTTATCAGGCATTCTGTTTCTTGGCTTTGATTTTTATTTTTTTAAGCTAGTTTTTTGGCTACAGGTTTTAATGTGAAAATTCTCAGGCATTCAGACTGAACTATATTCATTTTTTGCTATTCTGAGGAATAATAATTTTTTTTTTTTTTTTTTTGTTACGTGATTTCAGTGCCTATAGAGACAGCAAGCAGAGATATAAGGAAGGGAGGGGGGAAGCAGCCAGCTGACATTCCAGAGATTTTTAATTAGCTGTTTTAGTAACAAGGGTTGTTTTTCAGAGTTTTATGATTAATACGGTTTTTCTTTTCTCCCCTTTTTGGTGAATTTATTTTTTTTATGTTTACTTTTTCTAGAATTTTTTACTAAATCTAACTTTTGTTTTTAAAATTTTTCTTTTAAGTACATTTTTTAAATGATTTTGGAGAGATTTTTTTTTTTTTCTCTAAGCAATTTATTTTAGAGCTTTATTTCTCCAGCCATTTTTTTTTTCTACAAGCTTGCCTTAGAACAAGGTCACATAGATAAGGAGAATTACAGGCTGTGGGAGAGAGCAGACACAAACTACGCATTTTTTTTAAAAAAATGGGGAACAAGATGGGCAAGCAGGAGAGTCTTATGCTCCCTGGAGAGAAAACTGCCCCCCAGCTGGTAGCTGAACAAGAAGGAGTAAAGTATGTAAAAAATTACAGACAGCTCATGAAAGTGTGTGAAATCCATAAGAAGGGCAGACTCCAAGCTGCGGAATGGCAGGATGTATTGAAAAATAGAAAAGGGAAGCTAGTAGATTCAAAGTTGCTGACTGATGCAAATGCATGGTACAAAGTGGCAGTAAACTTGCATCGTTTAGGAAGTTCAGAAAGATATGTGAACAAGATAGGGAAAGATGCAAAGCCATCACCACCCCCATATGGTGAAGGGAAATATTGGACATGTTCAGTCTGTTCTCAACAGAATCCATGGTACAGGGACACTTGTGCAACATGCGGTGCCTCCCACCTCTCCCTACTGGGAGACGGCATCATAGCTCCAGCCATGCCCTCCCAGGCTGCACGAAGCGGGGAAGATCTTTCTCCTCCTCTCAGGCACACCTCCCTTCTTTTCCTTTTTTTCCTGCTTCGTTACCAGCTGGGCCAACGACCAACCAGAGCAATGCTGTATCCCTGTATCCAGTGCTTACAGCACAAGGCACGTTCTATGTCCCAAGCACAGTCCAGACACTGCCACTCATGATTTCCGGAGAAGAAAGTACAGATCTCCCTACACAAAACGCTACATGTAGCCCCCAGACACAACAGTCCACTGCTAGGGCTTCACAGGGGAGTGGTATAGCTACAGGGCTGCTAGCATGGAACCATGACACTGATCCACCGCAGCCTCAGCAAGGAAGTGGGAAATCCCCATGCAGCAAGACAACTTTAAAGCCCAAATCTCACCCAGTGTATGCACCAAGTACACCATGTCACTTCTTATCTGATGAAGATGAAGATGCAACGTCACACATGCTGCCCAATACTAGGGAAGAAAACACACAAGCACCAATAGAGCAGGGACAGGTAGAGGCACCATCCTATGAGCCCTTCATCCCAAGCCAGGTGATCAGTATGCTGCCAGACCCAGGGATACACCCCATGCCATTTTGCCAAAAAATGCAGCAGATCCAGCGAACGTATGCAGCAGCCTGGACTGATCTCTGGACCGTAATGGAAATAAAAGCAGGTGATGCATTCTGGCCAATTATGAGAGAACACTTCAAGCTTCCAACAGAGTTAGATGCGTATGCCTGGGAGACAGGACCAAAGCTAATTGAGCAACTCAGAGAATGGGCCAATAGCAGACTGACAGGACAAACTCTCAGCCTACATGTCACGAGTCAAGACAAGACAGAGTCTGTGGAGAAGTTCCATGTCAGAGTAATGCAAGTGTTTCAAGATTTGGGCCTCATTACCCATGATCAGACACACAGACGGATGTTGGCACAGGCTTTTGTGCATGGACTGAGAGAACCAATCAGGAAACCACTGGTAGCAGCCAGGCCTGAGTACACGTCAATAGCAATGGACACCCTTCTCACAGTCGCAAAAGGGATAGAATCCCAGCCAGGAGTGCGCAAAACAGCTCCCCTGATGGTGGTCTCAGAGCCAGATGGCCAACCACGTTTTAAAGACAGAAGAAATGTCAAGTGTTACAAATGTGGCAAGCTTGGCCATTACCGGAACCGCTGCAGAGAACCCCTACGACCCACCACTTTGTCTAGAGAAGCAAGCCAACGAAGAAACACAGAAAGCAGTGAAGAACCCCGTCCATAGGACAAGAGCACACCAAGTCCACAAGGAACCCCACCAGTGGGACCAATATCCTGAGAGTGGATGGCGTAGTCATATCTTTTCTTGTGGAACTCCGCAACCTCACCTACCTATCAGAATCTTCTGCTTCCTGCATGGGAATTGATGGTCAAGTCAGATATTTCCAGATTATGAAGCCCCTGAGCGTGTGGACTCAGCCAGAACACTCCATCATGTCCCAGTTTGTTGTGTCAAAAACCTGCACCCTCAACCTATTGGGAGTGGACCTACTGCAGAAGCTGAAAGCGACCAGAGTGTTCCAGGAAGATGGGACCATGACACTTTCTTCACCCCTGACCCAAGAAGAAACAGGAACCTCAAACAACCACACTGCAGACTTATCACAGGAGGTGCTGGACATAGTACCAGAAAAGCCACTCCATCACCCAGAGTCAAGATGTCTCTGACCAACTGAAGGTCTAAGTGAACTCGCCTAAGAAGACGGCCTGAGAACTTTGACATTGGCCAGGATATTCAACTCAAGAAGGACTCTACTCGCTTCATGGAATGGCAACACCTCATCCAGCTCTAACGCCAGAGGTTCATCTTTTGCAAGCACCAGGAGGTGCCCCCTGCAATCAACCAGTTCACCCAGGCCCTAGACCGGAAAAAGGCCACTCAGCTCTTCAAACTTGTGCACAAATACTGACCTGAGACCGAGCTGGAGAAAAATAAACTACTGATGGCCCGTGCTGAGAAAAAAAAGCAGCCGTTTAAGGAGACGTCCCAACAAGAAGATCCCCTGTGACCAGAACAGGTGCTAACACAGTAACTGTCTTGGTGGAGAACAAGAAAGCCAGCTGGTCGTCATCTCTCATGATGTGGATCCTAGTAGACGGCTTGTTTTCCCGCCAGCTCTGCACCAGCAGATGGGAGTCCCCTGCCACATACTGAAGGACAAGGCCAAACTGGGCTGCCTCGCCCATCGGAATCAATCCCAGCTTTCCACAGTGAAGAAAAAGACTGTAAACCCCACTGAGTTCAGAATGGTGCAAGGCCTGGAGGCCGCGAAAGGGGCTACGGTATTTGAAACCCCAACAGTGCTGAACCATCACACTCTGCTCTCAAGAGTCCCAGTCACCGCAACGGTATTCACGGTGATCAACCTGGCCAGTACCTTCTTCAGTGTTTCCCCTCCACCTGGAGGCCTGCTTTCACGCACCAGTGCAGTGCATATGGACAGTGTTGTCTCAAGGTGCTCAAAACAAGCCCTTTAAGTTTCACCAAGACAATGTCCTCATCCTCGTCAACTGGATTGCAGAATATGCAAGAGTCACTCTTCTACAACACGTGGATGACCTTCTATTTGTGTGGTTGACATCAACACCTGCACAGTCTATTCCTTGTCTCTCCTACTCTACCTGGAAGAACAGCAACGCAAGGTCTGGAAGAACAAAGTCCAGTGATGCCAGAAGCAAGTTACATCCCTGGGACACTGTATTGCCCACCAGACGAAACACATGTCAAAAGACTGGGAGACCACTATGGAGAAGATGGCTCCCCCAACAACTCCAAGAATGCTGCAGGCCTTCCCTGGTCTAGTGTCATATTGCAGAACCTGGATCCCTGATGCCTCAGTCCTAATGCAGCCTCTGTGCGCTTGCATCAACGCAACCCCGCTCCTTCTATCAGACGCAGCCTTCAACCCATTCAGGAGATTGGAAGAACTCCACAGTCTCAGCGCCAATACCAGGCCTACCTGACTATGAAAAGTCTTTCCGTCTACCTGATGGAAGAAAGAAGATCATGCTACTGGAGTCCTGGCACGGATTCACGGGGGAAAACAGAGACTTTTAGGCTGCCTCTCAGCCCGCTTGGATCCAGTTGCAAGAAGAGCACCCTCCTGCCTGATGGCAGTATCTGCAGCACACACCCTCCTGGACAAGGTTGCTGACATCACTCTTGGACAGCCACTGGAAACTCTCACTCCGCATGACATCTTGGCAATCTTCAATCAAGCTCAACCAACAGTAATCTCCCCACAGCCAGGCCTCTTTGTGGGCGCCTCTATTGCCTTTGTCTCATAATGTCACCGTCTCCAGACCTACAGTCCTCAGCCCGGCCACTCTACTCCCACTCCCAAGGGGGGATACTTGGATGGCTCCAGACTTGCAGATGATGAAGAAGTTTCAACACAGGAAGTGCAGTGACCAGCAATCAAGAAATCCTGTGGTCCAGAAGTCTGTCACCTAGCCTGTCAGCCCAGGAAGCAGAATTGATAGCGCTGACGAAGGCCTGCCAGATGGCAGAAGGCAAGACTGCAAACATCTACACGGACTACAGGTACTCGCATGGCATAGCACACGACTTTGGACCCATCTGGGTTACAAGGGACTTCATCACAGCAAACGGGACAACCGTGAAGCATCATGGAGCCTTCAGGGACCTACTGGGTATACTCCAACTTCCAAAATGGTGGCAATTTGAAAAATCAAAGTACATGGAAAACTGAAAACAGAAGAGGCATGAGGCAATAACATGGCGGACATGGCAGCCAAAGAAGCAGCCAAAGGAAGACAACATGGAGAAATGGGAGAGGTCGTAGAGCCGGACGGCTACTACATGACGACTGAAGACAAGAAACCTGACAAAGAGACGTCCTGGAATCTGCTCAAGAAGTTACAAGACCAAGCTCCAAAAGGAGAAGAAGAGCTGAATGGGAAAAAAAAAAAAAAAGCAACACGTGAAGAAAGAAGGCTATCAATAATAGACTTCAAACTCTGCCTACCACAAAGTATGCACCCTATGGTGGTCCAATGGGTAGATGGACCCACATCCACATATCAAAGACACAAATGAATGATCTGATTGGTGCTTACTGGTTCGCTTCAGGGATCTCCACCCTAACAGCCAAATTCACCAGCAGCTGTCTGACCTGCGGCAAATGCAAGCCTGGACGTATGGAAGAAAGTCCCCCTCACCTTATCTGGAAAGACCACTCTACCAGCTTCAAAGGATCCAGATAGACCACATCCAGATATCGCCAAGTGAAGGATTCAAATACGCCATTGTGGTCAAAAGAAGAATTTTCAAGATGAACAGAAGCCTTCCAAGTCAGCAAAGACTACTGCAACGAAGCTACTTTCGGAAAATAGTGTGCAGATACGGGGTTCCAGAAATGATAGAAAGTGATCAGGGACTCGCATTCACAGCAAATCTGACACACAAGACCTGATTAGCAGGGTCAGATTTAGGCCTACACACTCCTTACCACCCCCAGAGCAGCAGGAAGGTAGAAAAACTGAACGAAACACTTAAGAATAGAATGCTGAAAAATTGCCCAAGAGACACGCAAACCATGGCATGACACACTCCCTATTGCACTGTTTAGCATAAGGCACACTCCCAGAGACCCAGAAAAGCTGTTTCGTGCCTGCATCTTCTGCTAACAGATAAGACATTTTCTTCTTTTAGTTTTTTGGTGCCTGCATTTTGTCCTGCACTTCTGTGGGGGTCTGCCGGGTCCCCTTCGGGGGGCTTATGCTCCTCTCAGTTTAGTTCAGCCACTGTTTGTTCATTTGCCTTTTCCAGTTTTTTCAGTGGTTGCTGTTTAGTTTTTGTTACACCAGAGAACTAATTTAGGTGGTAGAGGTCGTGTGATCTCAGGTGTTTTTGTAATTAGTAGAGTTGGTATTTTTCAGGGTTTTTTTTTTTGGGTTGCAGTAAGTGCCTTTCCTATCCTTTTTTATCTAGACAGATTGGGCCCCAGCGTTTGCTCATTCTATTTTCTGTCTGTGTCTGTATTTCCTCTTGTCTAACCGCCATTACATGTTTGGGGCTTCCTATGTTCTTTGGGGATCTGCTCCGGGGCAGATAGCTTTCCTTTTTCTATCTTTAGGTGTAGTTAGCTTCTCAGGCTGTGACGAGGCGTCTAGGACCAACGTAGGAACGCTCCACGGCTGCCTTTAGTTGTGGTGGTTAGTCAGGGTACTGCAATCCCATAGATTCCAACCTCTCTGGTGTATTGCTTTTTTTGCCTGCTCTCCTCAGCTACCAAATCATAACACTTATGTAATTGAATTGGTCAAAAACTAATGTCCATTCTCGAGTTTTTCTCCTCACTGCCAGATTTGATGATCCTGTCCAAGAGCCCCAGATGACATCAACCTCTGTGTAACTAGAGGGAAAGCCTGTTTGAATCCACGTATCGCATTGCAAGGAAGCTCCCGTACCAGGAGAGACACCTAAGCCATGAAGGATGTCGTGGATGCTCTGACTGACCAGACAGATGACCAGATGACCTACCTGATGAGTTCAAGGCCAGAGACCAAGTTAAAGCAGGATTTGAGTCACTATAAACAAAAATGTTGATTGGATAAATTACATCTATTATAACCAGCAGAGATTTGTTAACTTCACCATAGATGCTGTAAAAGGTTTGGCAGCACAGTTAGGCCCCACTTCCATTATGGCATTCCAGAATAGAATGGCTTTGGATATGATTCTAGCTGAGAAAGGAGGTGTTTACAAAATGATCAAAGACACCTGTTGCACCTACATCCCAGACAACACTGGCCCAAATGGTAAAGTCACAATGGCAATACAGAAACTTACTGAGTTATCAGAGGAACTGAAACAGAACTCAGGTGTCACTGACCCATGGGATCGATACTTTGGGTGGATGAGTGGGTGGCAGAAAATGTTGGCACAGGTTGGGACAGCCATTATGGGGGTTCTCATTTTTGCATTAATTACTGGTTGCTGTGTAATTCCTTGTATCCGCAGGATAATGGAAAAAAACTGTTCAGGAGACAACCAATTTGATGCCACTCACCATCTTGGACCTCGCACCAGTCCGGATGGAACTGCCTGGCTTGACCAGATCTCCGAACTACCTCCAGACTGAGAATACACATCCTTGATGAAACATCCTATCAAATAAGGAGACTATGATTGCAAACACATAAACCCCCGACAGGGACAGTCCTCCTGACCGCCCATTTGCGAAAAGTCTGTATTCGGTGGGGGAGGCATGTACTAGGGGTGTCTCAACTCACCGGCAGAACAAAAGAGTTGCAGCGCTTTGGGCCAGGAGCAGGTTTTTAGGGCAAGTGGTATCTAAGGGGGGACTGTCATGGAAATATATATGTATTCCATATATTCAAAGTATATTCACATATATGTATTCACAGTTCACAGTTAGATAGATCTCACTTGCTAAAAAACCTTGTGCTCACATATTTCTAGGCCAGATATAATCAGTCGTTTTAAAGAAATCTGGCCTTCATAAGGCCTTCGTAAAGGAACAAATGCATGAAGTACAAAAAGTCCTATTAGATATCTGTTGTTTACATTATAGTTATGCAAGGCAACTAGGTCACAAGAATATAAAACAATAATTCTGCAACTTCAGCTCTTTTAATCATAATTATCATATTTACACTAGAACAGCCAATAATCTAGCAGCTTTTAATTGTATGTTAATTGACTAACCAGCCCCTTTTTGTAAACGTATAAAACCTTGAATGAATAATAAATGTATGTCTTTGACGAACTGTTATACTGACACTTTCGTGTGGACAGTTTTCATTTCGTTCTGAGCGCTCAAAAAGACATTATATAGAGATTTGGACATGGCAAGCAGCAAACACAGGATATTTTTATCCTAATTAAATTTCCATATCAAGAAGATATTCATAGAGAGCACAGGAGAGGTAATCCAGACTTACACATAAATGTCACTGCCGACATATTCAGTAAAGTCCTCCTGACTCCAGAAGAAAGGAGCCAATGTATCAGTGGTAAGACTAATAGCATCAGGTTTACCGGCACCAGCTCCACCAGGCTTTGGGGTTATGGACAGAGATATTCTGCGAGAGAAAAGCCATGATATGGAAAGATGAAAGAATTTCTCCCATTAAATAGGCCTCTTTTGGTTGATGACCACAGATCGGAGTATTTGGCAATTATGGCTCCGATTCCAAGTGGAAATGGAGACTGTTTTCCTTGATGCCCCAGGAGGTTCCGGTAAAACATTCTTCATTAATTTACTGCTCACAGAAATTCCCTCAATCAGTAACATTGCTCCGGCCGTTGCCTCGTCTGGGATTGTGGCCACTCTCTATAGATGGAGGCCGCACGGCTCATTCAGCACTAGGATCACCCCTGAATCTAGCGATCTTGGAAACTCCCGTCTGTAATATCACTAAGATCTTTAAGAGATCTGGAGGGATCCAATCACTTATTGGGGGGAATTGTTCTACTTTTACAGGTGATTTCTGCCAAACGTTACCTGTTCTTAAGGAGCAACTCCAGCAGACGAGCCGAATACGTGTCAGCACAGCAGAGTCCTGCACACAATGAGGCCCCTGATCATGTGACCCCTGACTCCTCCCTCCTGTGACCTCATCACAGGTCCTGTGTGCACAGAGCAGCCATATATGTGGAGTGCAGCTCTGCAGGTGGAGTTATGTGGACATTCCCCATTACTGGGAGGGAGGGGGTTGTAACCCCTTCAGCACTGAGACTCTTTTGGGGTCTCTGTGTGGTGTGAACAGTGACGTAACAGCTGTGGACAGAATGCGGCTTAGCTGGTTCCCAGCTCCACATTAGATCCAGTCAGACACCTGCAGGATGAGAGGACAGAAGCCCAGAGAAGTCCTCACACAATGTGATTATTTCTCCCCTAGCTCCGCTCCAGCACAATAATGTAGATACCAGTGATGAGTGACCGCTCTCCACTACTCGATCAGGCATCGGGAGCTCAGACAAGCTTGTTACTCGAGTATCGCAGGTGATGGAGCGCCATGCTGGAGTTCCCAGCCTATAACCAGGCGGGGATTGCCCGCCATACACGGGAATGCTGTAGACATGTTGGCCGCTGACATCACTGTGACTGTCCGGCCGCATCACGTTATCGGGTTTACATACCTCCCAGCTTTTGAAGATGGGACAGACGGACAAAGGCTGCGGCGCTAATATTTAGGCCACGCCCCAACCACACCCATTTCACAACTAGTCACACCCATGTCCACGCCCCATGCTCCATGCTGATCACACTGACTGGTACTGAGGGCACAGTGGCTGGCATTATGGGCACAGTGGCTGGTACTGAGGAAAAGAAAGAATGAACAGAGAGAGAGAAATAAGAAAACAGATAAAGAAAGAATAAGAGAAAGAATAAATGGAAAGAGAACAGAGAGAAAGAAAGAAAGAACAGAGAAAGAAAGAGGGGACAGAAAAAAACAGAAAAAAAGAACGAGGGGAAAGAAAGAATAGAGAGGGAGAGAAAGAAAGGGGAAAGAAAGACCAGAGAGAGAGAAAGAGGGGAACAAAAAATAGAGAGAAAGAAACAGAAGGAAAGAAAGAACTGAGAGAGAGAATGAAAGATGGGAAAGAAAGAACAGAGAGAGAAAGAAAGGTGAAAGAAAGAACAGAGCGAGAAAGAAAGATGGGAAAGAAAGAACAGAGAGAGAAAGAAAGGAGAGAGAAAGAAAGAAACAGAGAAAAAGAAAGGGGACAGAACAAAAGAACAGAGAGAGAAAAAAAGAAAGAAAGAGGGTAAAGAAAGAAAACAGAGAAAGAAAGAAAGAGGGGAAAGAAAGAAAACAGAGAAGGAAAGAAAGAACAGAGAAAAAGGAAGAACAGAGAGAGAAAAAAGAAAGAACAGAGAGAAAGAAAGAACAGAGAGAAAAAGGAAGAACAGAAAGAGAAAGAACAGAGAGAAGGAAAGACAGATTAGAGAGAGAAAGAAAGATGGGAATAAAGAGAAAGAAAGAAAGAGGGGAAAGAAAGAAAGAACAGAGAGAGAAAAAAATAAAGAGGGGAAAGAAAAAGAACAGAGAGAAAGAAGGAAAAAGAACAGAGAGAGAAAGAATGAGTGGACAGAAAAAAAAGAACAGAGAGAAAAAAAGAGGGGAAAGAAAGAAACAGAGGGAGAGAGAAAGAAAGAGGGGAAAGAACAGACAGAAAGAAAGAACATAGAGAGAGAAAGAAAGATGGGAAAGAAAGAACAGAGAGAAAGAAAGATAAAGAAAGAACAGAGAGAAAGAAAGGGGAAAGAGAACAGAGAGAGAAAGAAAGAACAGAGAAAAAGGAAGGAAAGAGAAAGAACAGAGAGAAAGATAGAACAGAGATAAAGAAAGAGAAAGAAAGGGGAAAGAAAGAACAGAGAGAGAGAAAGAAAGATGGGAAAGAAAGAGAACAGAGAAAGAAAGAGGGGAAAGGAAAAGAATAGAGAGAAAGAAAGAGAGGAAAGAACAGAGAGAGAAAAAGAAAAAAGGATTAGCGAGAAAGAAATAAAGATTCTATAAAGATACTATAGCAGCCCGGCTCCCATTGTAGTGCCCACCTGAGCCTCCCGATGCAGGACAGATCATGATCCGCTCACATGACCGACATTCCCGATTCAAAGACGATCCCGCTGTCCGCGCTGTCGGAGGAGGACACGGTGATGGATCTGAAGCATTCCCTGAAGTGCCTCCATGATTCCGTCACAATCTCCTAGCGAAATTACCTCATTTCCGGTTAGCTTCTAGCACATCATTTCCGGTGGAACGTCACGTGCGAGTTTTAAAGTACTCCTAGAGGCTCCGCCGTGTACTCTTGTGTCCACGGGAAAAGTAAGCTCCCGGCAGGGGCAGTGGGGCTCTCAAAATCGGGACTGTCTCACTGGATCTGGGATGGTTGGGAGGTATGAATGCTCCCCACCATACACCTTTACACGCATGGCTCCGCACACCTCATACACACATGGTTCCGCTTTGTATGCCTCGTACACACACGGCTTTGCTCCGTACACCTCGCGCACACACGGCTCCACTCAGTACACACACGACTCCACTCCGTAAACCTTGTACATATGCGGGTCCGCTCCGTACACCTCGCGCACACACGGCTCCGCTCTGTACAACTCGCGCACACACGGCTCCACTCAGTACACACATGGCTCCACTCCATAAACCTCGTACACATGCAGCTCTGCTCTGTGCACCTTGTACACATGGCTCCACTCCGTAAACCTTGTACACATGTGGCTTTGCACCATACACCTCGTACACACATGGTTCTGCTCCGCTCCGAACACACACGGCTCAAGCACGGAGCCCTGTGTGTACGAAGTGTACAGAGCTAAGCGGCTCAGCTCTGTACACCTCGTACACACAGGGTTTTGCTTTGTACGCCCCGTACACACACAGCACTGCTACATCCACCTCGTACACACAAGGCTCCGCTCCGTACGCCTCGTACACACACGGCTCCGCTCCGTACACCTCGTACACACACGGCTCCGTTCAGTACACCTCGTACACACACGGCTCCGCTCCGTATACCTCGTACACACACACGGCTCCGCTCCGTACACCTCGTACACACACGGCTCTGCTCCATACACCTCGTACACACACGGCTCCGCTCCGTACACCTCATACACACACGGCTCTGCTCTGTACACACAACTGCACTGTTACATCCACCCTGTAAACCCCTCCTGACCTCACACAAACTTCCCTTCATCAAGCACCATGACAACCAGCACACCAGAGACCTGCACAGAGAACCCCGATCATGTGACCCCCTGACTCCTCCCCTCCTGTGACCTCTTCACAGGTCCTGTGCTCACAGAAGAGGAGATGTCGTTGCTTGCTGTGAGCGGCAGAGGTGGAGAGACAGGGTGAGGATGGGGTGCATGGGGGGCGTGGCAGCTTCTCACTTCGGGAAACATAGCGTCCCGCCTGGGACAGCGGGTGGGAGGGTCTGAATCGGGACTGTCCCGCTCAATCCGGGACAGTTGGGAGGTATGGGTTTATAGAAGACCCAGTGACGCGGTGCTCGGCTCACCGTCCTCAGGGAGCAGCTCAGGGAGAGGTGTTATAGGAGGGAGCACTTAGATTATTATCAGCCCCCTAATTATTATAAAGTTGTATCCTTTAGTGTCTTTCATGTGGCCCAATAGGGTGTATTTAACCCCTTCACCCCGAAACCTGTTTTCATCTTCCTGACCGGGCTAATTATTTTAATTCTGACCACTGTCACTTTATGAAGTCATTACTATGGACGCTTCAATGGATCCTACTAATTTTGAGACTTTTTTTGGGACTTTTTGTACTTTATGATAGTGGTAAAATCTCTTTGAGATGACTTACATTTATTTGTGAAAAAAAATTGGAAAATTGGCGAAAATTTTTAAATTTTCAAACTTTTTTTTATGCCCTTAAATTAGAGATATATCACACTAAGAAGTTAATAACATTTCCCACATGTCTACTTTATGTCAGCACAAATTTTTAAACATTTTTTTTTTTTTTGTTAAGAAGTTATAAGGGTTAAAAGTTGACCAGCAATTTCTCATTTTTGTATCAAAATTTGCAAAACAATTTTTTTAGGGACCACCTCACATTTGAAGTGACTTTGAGGGGCCTATATTACACCAAGTACCTAAAAGTGACACCATTCTAAAAACTGCACCCCTCAAGCTGTTCAAAACCACATTCAAGAAGTTTATTAACCCTTCAAGTGCTTCACAGAAACTGAAGTAACGTGGAAGGAAAAAATGAACATTTAACTTTTAGTCACAAAAATGATCTTTTAACTCCAGTCTTTTATTTTCACAAGGGTAACAGGAGAAAATGGACCACAAAAGTTGTTGTGTAATTTCTCCTCAGTATTCCAACACCCCATATGTTGGTGGAAAACCACTGTTTTTTGCGCATGGCAGCGCTCGGAAAGGAAGGAGTGCCGTTTGACTTTTTGAACGCAAAATTGCCTGGAATTTAAAGCAGATGCCATGTCGCATTTGAAGAGCCCCTGATGTGGCTATACAGTGGAAACCCCCACAAGTAACCTCGTTTTGGAAACTAGTCTCCTGAAGGAACTTATCTAGATGTGTGGTAAGCACTTTGAACCACAAGTAACCTCATTTTGGAAACTAGACCCTGACGGAACTTATCTAGATGTGTTGTGAGCACTTTGAACCCCCAGGTGCTTCACAGAAGTTCGTAAAATAGGGCTGTGAAACTAAAAAATCGAATTTTTTCCACAAAAATTATCTTTTAGCTCCAATATTTTAATTTTCACAAGCGAATCAGGAGAAAATGTACCACAATAGTTGTTGTGCAATTTCTCCTGAGTACACCGATACTCCATATGTGGAGGAAAACCACTGTTTGGATTCACATCAGGTCTCGGAAGCAAAGGAGTGACGTTTTGGAATTCAGACTTTAATGGAATGGTCTGTGGGCGTCATGTCACGTTTACAGAGCCCCTGATGTGCCTAAACAGTGGAAATCCCCCACAAGTGACCCGATTTTGGAAACTAAAGGCTGGGTCTCACATAGGAATACACCAGCAATCCCGACAACGATATGCACCTGTCAGGATCGCTGGTGTATCGCTACATGATCGCTGCTGAGCTGCCAAACAGGCAGCTCAGGGCAGCGATCAGCACAAGGACACTGCGGGTAACATCGCTTAGTTACCCGCAGTGTACCTTGGATAACAGCGCCCTGATGCAGGGCCTGGAAACCCGCTGTGTACCTTGGATACCAGCTCCCTGCATAAGGGCGCTGGTATCCAAGGTACACAGCGGGTTTCTAGGCACAGCGCCGTGCCTGGAAACCCGCTATGTACCTTGGTTACCAGCGGATCGCTGGTCTCCCGCCTGTCACACGCAGCGATGCGTGCCTGTCAGCGGGAGACCAGCGATCAAAAAAATGTCCTGACATTTCAGCGACGATCAGCGATACCCGACAGGGGGGCTGATCGTCGCTGAATGTCAGACACAGCGATATCGCTGGGGAGATCGCTGCTGCGTCACAAAACTAGTGACTCAGCAGCGATCTCGCTAGCGAGATCGTTGTGTGAGACGGGCCCTTAAGCCCCTCAAGGAATTTATCTAGAGGCATAGTTTTATAGTAATGATTATAATGCTTTTTGGTTTTACTGGTGTATGAATTTATAATGTGGTGTTATGTGTAAGATGTGTGGAGTACATCAGATTTCAAAAGTGTGTTTGGTCAACAGGGTAAAAACTAATTTTATTAATTTGTGGATGTGTGGTACGCTGTGAAGCAATCCTTACTTCAAAGACCAGGTTTCTCACCACAGGTTTCACAATGGTAAATTGTGTCCTTTCAAATTCCCCTCTTGGAGCATACTCTGCACCATTTTTGTGATCTTCCTTTCTTTGCTGTTTTGGGAACCAGTCCTGGGAAATGTTGACATGGGACCATATGGGTACCATCAGTTTCAGAAGTACTGGGACCCTCACCTTTCTGAGTGCCAAACATTAGGGCTTTGATGACTACCTCCTGAAACTGAAGGAAGGTCCCCATATTGCCTAAAGATCGGAACAACACAAAAGCATTGTACAGTACCATCTATACAATGTGCACGGCAATTTTTTTTCACCCTAGCTTTTCGCATGGCACTGTATGATTTGAGGACCTGATCTGAGCGATCTACACCCCATTTACCGATTGTAATCCAAAATACAATCTGGCTTTGAGACATGTATTGTGGTCCCACGAACAGTGATAAGGGAGCTGTTGTCACGGTATATGGTGTTCAAGATAAGGACATCCCTTTTGTCCTTATACTTAACCACCGGTATGTTGTCGCTGCACTGGGCTCTGCTGTCGCCCTTTCTCAGCATTTGTCCAATTAGCAACTTAGGGAGGCTACTCCTATTTTTTGCATGGTGCTGCATGCAGCTGTACCTTTAACAGAGAGGGTCGTGAAAACTGGGATTGCAGGTGTAAAAGTTATCAATGTAGAGGTGATAACAACCCTTATCCAGCAGTGGGTGCAGCAATTCCCACACAATTTTCGCACTCACCCCAGGGCAGGGGGACATTCAGGGGTATCAATCGATGTGTCCTTCCTCTTGTAGACCCTAAATTTGTGTACCGTATATACCCATGTATAAGCCGAGATTTTCAGCCCATTTTTTAGGGCTGAAAGTCCCCCTCTCGGCTTATACGCGGGTCATATACGGGGGTCGGCGGGGGAGTGGGATCGGGGGTGTCGGATCATACTCACCCCTCCGCCGGCGCGGTCTCTGCAGCCCCCTGCTTCTCCCACAATCTCCGGCTCCTTCCTGCAGCGGTCACATGGCACCGCTCATTAAAGTCATGAATATGCACATATTCATGACTTTAATGAGCGGTAGCACGTGACCGCTGCAGGACTGAAGCGCTGCGGAGTGCGCCGGGAGAAGAGGAGAAGCTGCAGGGACGTGCGGCGGAGGGGTGAGTATAGTGATATTTACCTGTCCCTCGGTCCACCGCAGCGCACTGCTCCCTCAGTCCGACTCCTCTGGCTGTGAATGATCAGGCAGAGGGCGCGATGACGTCGTTAGTGCGCGCCCCGCCCCCTGCCTGATCATTCACAGCCAGAGGAGTCGGACCGAGGGAGCAGTGCGATGCGGTGGACCGAGGGACAGGTAAATATCACAAGTGCCGGGGTCCTGAGCGAGCGGTGACACCGGCACCTGTCCCCCATAGCGCGCCGCTGTCACCGCCTGCTCAGGACACCGGCACCTGACCCCAGCGACGAGAGGTGAGTATGTCATTTTTTTGCAGCAGCAGCAGCAGCATATAAAGCCTATACTATGGGGCATAATTGTGCAGCATATGGGGGCATAATCTGGAGCATATGGGGGCATAATCTGGAGCATATGGGGGCATAAGCTGTGGAACATATGGGGCATAATATGGAGCATATGGGGGCATAAGCTGTGGAACATATGGGGCATAATATGTAGCATATGGGGGCATAAACTGTGGAACATATGGGGCATAATATGGAGCATATGGGGGCATAAACTGTGGAACATATGGGGCATAATATGGAGCATATGGGGCCATAAGCTGTGGAACATATGGGGCATAATATGGAGCATATGGGGGCATAAGCTGTGGAACATATGGGGCATAATCTGGAGCATATGGGGGCATAATCTGGAACATATGGGGGCATAATCTGTGGAATATATGGGGGCATAATATGGAGCATATGGGGGCATAATCTGGAGTATATGGGGGCATAATCTGTGGAACATATGGGGCATAATCTGGAGCATATGGGGGCATAATCTGTGGATCATATGAGGGCATAATCTGTGGAATATATGGGGGCATAATCTGGAGCATATGGGGGCATAATCTGTGGAGCATATTGGGCATAATCTGTGGAGCATATGGGGGCATAATCTGTGGAGCATCATATGGGGGCATAATCATTTTTCACCCTAGGCTTATACGCGAGTCAATAAGTTTTCCCAGTTTTTTGTGGCAAAATTAGGGGGGTTGGCTTATACACGGGTCGGCTTATACATGAGTATATACAGTATGTATCCTGAGGACCTCTCGCTCAGTTTGTACAGTTTAATTCTTTACCTGGACCTCTTACTGGGCAGGTATTGTCAGAATTTTAGACTTCCCTTGAAATGAACCAAAGATTCATCTACAGTGATGTACCTTTGGGGGTTGTATGACTCCAGGGTCGGACTGGCCTGTCGGGGTATCAGGGAAATCCCCCGAAGGCCCTTGCAGTGGACCATGGAGATGGTGGTGGGAAGAAGGAACGAAGAGAAGAAAAAAAACTGTGATAATTTTTTTCAATTTAAACTTTTCTTAAACACCTCTCATGAGTGCGATCATACAACATACAAGCCTCTGATTGCTCCGGTGATGCACTGTACTACTGTAGTGCCATGTATCATCACTGCCTGTCAGTGTAATACTATCGGCCCCATACACATGAGATAAATGTTGGCTGAATGGTTATTTGGCAGACGGCTATCTCTCCCGACTCCTCCATACACACAAATATTTTCCTGTGGTCTGTATGAGAGAGTCGCCTCCAGACTCCTCTAGCGGAGGATAATCTACAGGAAGAACAAACGGATTAGCCTCTGAAATTCAGGAAGCCAGATCCTTCTCTGCCCTGACATCATCTGTCGGAAGCCCCCAAATACATTATATAGTCGACAAACCCCCCCCCCCGAAATCAGTGCTTTCATGCAACTTTAATGTGTATGGGGGCGATAAAAGGTAACTTATTGGATGATGCTTCTGGCCCGGCCTAATAGACCGTCGTACATTGCCGGCCCAGATACCATTATTAGTCATTATCTTCTTGATAAAGCGGCGCGTCGGGGTTCACATCCTATTGGGGGTCGCCACCATACGATTGGTCTTGCCCTGGTAAGCTATCCTTTATATGTTACTGTATATTTCATGATGAACTTGATTTACATGGTTAGCAATTTATTTGGTATGGCTGCTGGGGGGCTTGTTACTATGCACTGGCACTTTATATAATCTATTATTATGGGGAAGTGACCCTTACCTATTGGTGTATTTTCCTGATGTCCTCACCTATTGTGATATTGTTACTATTGCTACTTTTGTCTATTTTTGTTATGTAATAAAATTAATATAGATTTTTTTCATATTGACTCTTTCATTCTCCGATTTGATTATGTAGCATTGTAGTAACTAGGCCGCACCATACTATCGAGTACTTGGGGGAGGAGGGGCATTATTCTTAGATGCCATGTTTTGCGTCCCTGCAGTGTACATCTAAGTTGTGGTGCCCAAAAGAGTTAATTTAAAAAAAAAAATGTTTAATGTCTTAAAAAAAATAACAAAATGTGTCTTCTGCCATTTTATTTTTTTCTTCTTACAAGAATTGTTGGTGCCAATTTTCTTTAGAAACATAATATCTGATTTTTTTCTGGTGTTTTTCTTGTAACATAGGAAAGCCTAAGGCCAGAAATAAACCCATAAAACTCTGTACATGGAGACTTTGGAATCAGATCATTTCTGTTCGCGGTGTTTGTGGAAACAAAAAAGCTTTTATAAAAGCCTCAAACTTGTGTGTGTGAATCAGACCTGAGATCTAACGTGATAGAAGATTACAGTGCGGGGAAGACAGGAAACATTCACATAGACGGCCGGTGATGATGGAATCAGTGACAGACTCTGGACAAATATGTTTGTAGACAAATAGTAGAAGGTGAGGATATCGTCCTCATCATGAAGTAGTTATTTCTCATGTCACTTGTAATGAATATCTCCTGCAGTATTCCTAATGCCGATTCCAGTGTTGGTAAATGCGATGAGAATTAGGGTTATGGACAATGAGTGTCACGACACAGCTGTCGGGTGATCCAGGACCAGGGTCTCCTTCTACGAAGGAGTGCCCAGCTCGCCCTACTCCCAGGATACCTCCGAAGGTGAAGATGCCAGGGCCTCCACCCTTGCCTTATGCCCTGAGTTAGCCCTCTATAGCCTATAGCCTGACATAGCTCTCCTACAAGAAACTCATCTTCCTGAGGCAGATTTCTCCAGAATGAGGAAATTGTGGGTGGGCGATGTGTATAGCTCTTCTTCAGTGGACAGGAAGGCTGGGGTCTTAATCCTAATCAAACTTTCTACACAACAAATCATTAATAAACAATCGGATAACGAGGGTAGATTAATCCACCTAATAATGTCCACTGCTAGTGGGGTCTTCTCTATCTATAATATCTATGCCCCTAATGTGGGAAATAAATCTTTTTTTTAAACAGTTAAGGGCCCGTCTCACATAGCGATATCACTACCGAGATCGCTGCTGAGTCACTAGTTTTGTGACGCAGCAGCGAGCTCACCAGCGATATCGCTGTGTGTGACATTCAGCGACGATCAGCCCCCCTGCTGGGTATCGCTGGTCTCCCGCTGACAGGCACGCATCGCTGCGTGTGACAGGTGGGAGACCAGCGATCCGCTGGTAACCAAGGTACACAGCGGGTTTCCAGGCATGGGGCTGTGCCTAGAAACCCGCTGTGTACCTTGGATACCAGCGCCCTGATGCAGGGAGCTGGTAACAAAGGTACACAGCGGGTTTCCAGGCACCGCGCAGCGCTTGGAAACCCGACGTGTACCTTGGATACCAGCTCCCTGCATCAGGGCGCTCTTATCCAACGTACACTGCGGGTAACTAAGCGATGTTACCCAGCAGTGTCGCTGTCCCAGATCGCTGCCTGAGCTGCCTGTTTGGCAGCTCAGCAGCGATCATGTAGCGATACACCAGCGATCCTGACAAGTGCATATCGTTGTCGGGATCACTGGTGTATCGCTATGTGAGACCCAGCCTTTAGAGACTAGACTTCTGCTTGATTCTAACTCTAATAAAATAGTGGGTGGTGATTTCATTTTGGTAGTTTCAGTTAATGAGAACCGAAAAAATGTCTCTGGTACCATCCAACAAATAACTACCCACGATAAGATGCTCCAGCCTTTGCTGTCTAACTGCCAGTTATTTGATTCATGGAGATTTCTTAACCTGAACAATAGAGAATACACACATTTTTCACACTCTAATGACTCCTGGTCTACAATAGATTATCTCTTAGGGACCCGTTACACGCTTCAATGTACCAGCGATCCTACCAATGATCCAACGCTGATGGGATCGCTGGGACATCGTTAGCTGATCGCTGGTGAGCTGTCACATAGGCAGACTCACCAGCGATCAGGACCAGCGAGCACTCTGGTATCCAGGGTAAACAGCGGGTAACTAAGCACCGAGCAGCGCTTAGTTACCCGCTGTTTACCCTGGTTACCAGCTCCCAGCTGATCGTTGGTCTCCCACTGTCACACGCAGCGATGTGTGCTGCCCAGCGGGAGACCAGCGATAGATTTAAGGTCCAGTACATTCTGCAACGATTAACGATCAGCCGACTGATCGTTGATTGTTACTACGTGTCACACGCAACGATGTCGTTTCGACATTGCTGCAACGTCACCAAACTGGTTTCCTCCTCCCTGTTGGTCAAACTAATTAGGGTAAACATTGATAACATTGCCATCTCAGACCACGCACCAGTAGTCATGGAATTGTCAAGTGATTTTCCTCGGGGCTCAGACTTTTTGTGGAGATTTCCAAATTATTTCTGCAGGATGAATCCTTTGTCTTCTCTCTCAAATTATGGTGGCAGGAGTTTATGTCGGATAACTCAACACACAAAGATGACCCAATGTTGTTATGGGAGTCGGCTAAGGCGGTACTTCGGGGGAAAATTTTGGCATACACATTCACCCATAAAAGAGAAGTCTTAAAAAAATATGATCAACTCTCTAACGAATTGAGGAAAGCCTATACCAAATTCTTACCCAACCCATCTCTCACAAATAAAAATCACTGGAAACAAAAACAATCAGATTTTAATAAATATGCTGATTTGAGAGAGAAGTTTTATATATCTAAATCGGAAGTATACTTTTATAGATTTGGAAACACGGGTATTACATACCTGGTAATGTGTTTTTTCATGAGACATGACGGCACCACGCATGGGCGTACCCACCGTGGGGCAGGGGGGGGGCAGGTGCCCCTAACTAGAAGCAGGGGCACACAATGAAAGAGAGAGCAGCACAATGCCGGCTCCCTCTGCCCCAGGTTGCAGTACCTGTCTGTGTGCTCACAGTGCACAGAGCTGCTGTCTCATCAGAGGAGCTTCTTCCTTCCTTCCTGGCTGCAGCAGCTGTAGTTTCACTTTCTGCCCTGCAGGCTCTGGTTGTCTCAGCCACACTGGTTCCTAGTGCCCTCTGTGTGCAGACACTGGACACTTCCTGCTCCTGCCTCAGCCACTGCCTGCAAGCTTCATGGTAAGAGGGGATGGAATTTAATAAATGTATTCTGCTCAGGTATGTCATGGTCACTGTGGGGGAATGTGAGAGGATGGGGGTATTGTGGGGGAGGGGTACAGGGCACTGGGGGTGAATGTAAGAGGATGGGGTATTGTGGGGGCTAGGGCACTGGGGGGTTAATGTAAGAGGATGGGGATATTGTGGGGAGGGGTACAGGGCACTGGGGTGAATGTAAGAGGATGGGGGTATTGTGGGGGCTAGGGCACTGGGGGGTTAATGTGAGAGGATGGGGTATTGTGGGGGAGGGGTACAGGGCACTGGGGTGAATGTAAGAGAATGGGGGTATTGTGGGGCTAGGGCACTGGGGGCGGGGTTAATGTGAGAGGATGGGGGTATTGTGGGGGAAGGGTACAGGGCACTGGGGTGAATGTAAGAGTATGGGGTATTGTGGGGGCTAGGGCACTTGGGGGGTTAATGTGAGAGGATGGGGTATTGTGGGGCTAGGGCACTGGGGGTTAATGTGAGATGGGGGTATTGTGGGGGCTGAAGTGGGGGAGGGGCAACAGGGCACAGAGAGTGAATGTGAGAGGATGGGGTATTGTGGGGGAGGGGATACAGGGCACTGGTTGGTGAATGTGAGAGGATGGGGATATTGTGGGGGCTGGCGCACAGGGGTTGATGTGAGAGGATGGGGTATTGTGAGGGAGGGTAGACAGGTCACTTGGGTTGAATGTAAGAGGATGGGGTATTGTGGGGCTAAGGCACTGGGGGTTTACTTTGAGAGGATGGGGGTATTGTGGGGGCTGAAGTGGGGAGGGGCAACAGAGCACTGAGGGGTGCATGTGAGAGGATGGGGGTATTGTGGGGTCAGTGGGACAGAACACTAAGGGGTGCATGTGAGACAATGGGCTGTTGGGGTGTGGGTGGGGGACAGGGGAGGTAGGGGGCTTTTTTTTTACTTGTGAGCTCCTTAATACTTTAATAATAGATTAATATTTCAGTATTATTATAACAAGGGCATAGACAGATGGCCGCATAACTCATGCGAGGATCGCACTGCAATCCTCGGACTCGCTGGTACCGCTCCTGACATGAGCGCGACTGCCATGTATAATATATGGTATATACAGCGTAGTGTCACATACACTGCTGTATTATACAATATACAACAGTTCTAATGCTCCATACCTAATATGCAGGATAATGTACAGTGTATATGATGTAACCTGTATAAGATGCGACATTGGCTTGCCCCCCCCCCTAGTTTTGATCCTGGGTACGCCCATGGCACCACGAGAGAGGGGATCCGCTCTTCAAGGACAGGAAACCTTCAAGATAAAAGGGGCGGCTCCTCTCTCCGCATCAGTTGTTTTACAGAGCAGGAGAGGAACGCAGCAACTTAGTTTACATATAAATAATACATCCTTTACAATTCTAATCACCAACACCCAAGGGAGTGTATAATACTAATAATGCACCTAACTAATGACGTGATCAAAAGGGCGGGAATATAAGGGTGCCGTCATGTCTCATGAAAAAACACATTACCAGGTATGTAATATCCGTGTTTTTCCATTATACATGACGACACCACGAGAGAGTTACAGAGATTTGTATTCTCTTTAGGGAGGGATCACTGCTTGTAACACTCTTCTCCCAAATGTGAGATCAGAGGTAGCAGATAAGTCTAGTCTGTAATGTTTGAAAAAGGTTGACGGAGAGGACCAAGTGGCCGCCTTACAAATCTGGTCGATTGTGGCATCTGCTCTCTCTGCCCAATACGTCGCCATGGCTCTTGTAAGGTGGGCTTTTAGACCCTCGGGGTGAGTTTCCACGGTCAGGAAACGCTGCGTGTTTGGCGCTGTGCGCTGGCGCAGCGCCAAACACGCAGCGTCCAGATGTTAC